>JALPQI010000907.1:0-163403 GCA_025490895.1 Thaumatotibia leucotreta | reverse complement strand
AATAAATACATGAAATCTCTTTACATATCATCTTAGCAATTGACACCGGGTACATAGTATTTCCTGGTTTAATTTAAAGTAAGTAACATCAACATTCCGTAGCAAGTTTGAGAAAAAAAAATTTGCCTACCCTGACCAAAAACCCTGTGCACGCCACTGCCTACACCTAGAAAAAGCATAAGTATACCAGATGTTGAAGTTCGTACGCTAATGGCAGTTTGTGAAGTGTACGAATAAATAAAAATATTTGCTCAATTTGCCCTTTTGTACAAGGGACAACTATACTCCTGTGCCTCTTTAGTTTAAATTAATAATTGTTGGAGCCGACCGTATCATCGCATAATATTGTAAAAATCAGCTTACTTAATATTTCCTCTATTCAGGGTCTGTTACACCATCGCTGAATAAAATATATTTATCATATAAATGCATACCGTACTTTCGTTTTATATGCTAGTAATTATTATATCTGATGGATATTTTTATCCGGGAATTGTGAAACAGGTCGTTTACATAACTGTAAACGCGACACGTGTATAGGACCCTGACCAAGGCTGCGTTTTACCAAACTTATTCGAAGAATAACGCTCTCGGATACTAGTGTCAAATTACTATAGAGTTCTGATATTACTATCCGAGTGTAAGCATTATTATTCGATGAAAAGTGTGGTCCAATCGACCCTAAGATATTTTTTATGCAAATTCAAAGTATCCTTTATTCAACTAGGCCCAGCAACGAGCGATTTGAATCGTTAAACTAAATAGCAAAGGAAAAAAAACCTACTTCCGGTTCTAACCCTACACCACTGACCTGAGAAGAATCCGGCAGGAAAGTCAGTGGGACTTGTTTTTTTTTTTTCAAATAATAATTACATCTTACAGCTAACTTGCGTTAACATGTTCGCCTCCAGTACTGTTTCACTAAGTGCTAATATTATGCCGATCGAAATTATCTGATAGAACTCCTATGCCATTGACACGCATGTGTGACTGAACAGATTGTACTCTTATGCCAGTGACACAGTATTTGTGGCAAAAACGTTCGTATTTCTATGGCACTGGCATAGGAGGAAGAACTTGATTTATGTTAGTGGCATAAGAAAAAGTCTTTTTTGTTTTTTTTTGATAAGTCTTTTTTGGTGCGTGCTGTGAAATTGTGGAATGGGCTTCCATTGTCCATCAGACAATCCCAGTCTGTTGCGTCCAAGGAGGTTGGAACTCTTAGGGCGCCTATAGAGAGACGGCGTGACAGACAAAACCCGTGCCGCGCATATGCGTTTTACGCATATGTGCTGTCAGTACCTCTCGGGACGTCATGGGTATATAAACTATAAAAATATACCAAGAATGCCACATTCCTCTGTAATCTGGTGCAGGAACCAGTCTACGTACGTTAACAAACAAAATTCAAACGTTTCCTATCACAGGTAAGTAAAAAAAGTTATATTAAATTCAATATAAAATTAGTATGGGTGAGAGACATAGTGAAGAGACACGACGCTGAATTTGTTATCGATAGTCTATGTAAACTCTTACAACCAAACGGTGTTAGTAGAAATTCAAAATTTGTTCCCGAGTTACGGACGTTTCCTATGTATAAGTAAGTATAATTATGTGTATTTCTCTATTTAAGTACATATATATATCGTTGCCTAGCACTTTGCTTAGTTCGGGGCTAGGTTGATTTGTATGAGACTGTCCCCCAAACATTTATTTATTTGTTTATATTTAGCAATAATATAATATTTATCTAGAGTGCAGACAATGAAGCAAACTATACAAAAACATATAGCTTAAGAAATTCTGACTTAATTTTTAGATTTCCCATAGAACCATGTGTCAGAGAACGCTGGATAACGGCGACTGGAAAGTTGAACTGGTTTCCGCAAAAACACGACACAATTTGTTCGGACCACTTCCAAAATGACTGTTTTGTAAAAACAAATCCAAGATCTATATTGTCATCCAATGCCTGTCCAACTTTAAAACTCCATCCTGCGTTTGACAAGGTAAGTTAGCTTTGCTAAATAATTTTATTATGTTTTAAAAGTAAAGTACCTTTTAAAGGATTTCTGATGTTATCTGTTAATACATATTAATTTAAGTATGTAATTAATTTCCAGGTGTTTCTTGTCCCAAGTAACCCATCGGATAATCTTTCAAGAAAACGTAAAACGGTACAATTTACGAATTTAAAAATATCTTTATACATTTATACATCTAGTTAATCTGTCCTCATATATAATACCTAAATTACCTAACCATCTAAACTCCTTACAGTTGATCGTTTAATTTTAGTTCCCATTTATAGTTACAATTTTAATTTAAGCACCTATGATATACCTACATTTTCTTTTTGCGTTTTATAACGTAATATAAGTAGATATAGTTTAACTGTGTTTACTATTTTTTAAACTATTTTATAAGGCTTGGCTTTAGTTTAGGTTGCCCTGAAAACCTGCGTCATGTCATGATGTCATGACATGCTGAGTGGCATCTTTTTTTGTAAACTAGTATTTAGTTACTAAGTACAGTGTTTAGTTACTAGGTTAAGGTAAATGTATACATTTACACTGAACAAATACTTTCACTTTCACTGATATCAATCCTGTAACGTGTTTTAGGACACTGAAGAAAGTTCCCAATTCCAGCCAGATAATGGAAGTGTTGGAGATATATATGATATGCTTCTCGCAAAACGACAAATGGTTATTATTAAATACAAATAATAAGTATAGAAATAGAGGGTCAGAAACACTTTCAAAGAAATTTATTCTGAGCTTGATCGGTTTACAAGTTTTTGTTTTATGGTAAAAAAACTACGGAATCCTACTCTAAGCGTGGTCCGACACTCTCTTGGAGGGTTTTATTATTCTCCTTTATACTTATCATTCTATTAATTTTATGGCCCCTTGCATTGACGTCTCTGTTGAGCTGTCTGATCATCTATTTAGGTATCTTGTACCTACAGTCGAGTTCAGAGATATGTTTACAAAAGCCAACATACCAAATTATAATGTATACACGACCCTAACGTCAGTGTTTTAAGACCGCCTGTTATTTAACCTCTGTCTAGCCTTACCCTTAACACTTTGTTGTTTTACTTTAACCTTAAAGCTAACAACTTAATGTAAGTAGGTACTTATTGTAAATATAAATTCAAATAAATGTATAATTTTTACTGTTTTTATATCATTCATAACGACATCATTTTAATGAGATATTAAAAATGAGAATGTTTGAATAGCTTTTTTCAAGTAACATTTTTAGTCAAATAACTCTTGGTTTTAATCTATCGATAAAAATATCGAGCCATACCACAACACTATTTACATTAACATGTCAAAATTACCTGACACGGTCGATTTCTATGAAAATGACAGCCAAGGCCGCCTGGGTCCATATTGGCACTTATACAATTTTTTCTTCGAATATTTTTACTAATACCGTTTTTTACTCATAATCATCATTACTCCGAAAATTTTATCTCATACTTTTTTTCTTACTAAAAATTATACTTCTACCTACAATGTTCATAACGATTTTTATTTCGAATTTTTATCCTCCTAAAGTCGTCAAGTAGATTAATCTATACTCATAAAGTTATTTGAAATAAATTGTTTATTTATAAACATTTTCCCATTAGGTTCACTCTGTTGTGGTATAATACTTTTATGAATAACATAAACTATGTAGTCATAATGGGCTTTGTGCAGAAACTGTTGTGGCATTCTCAACTTTAGCATATTTCTTTGTGGCAGATTTCGAGTTGTTCGAATATTATTCAAGCATAATTTCGATGCTCCTATTTATGATGAGGCATAATCTGGATGTGCATAAAAAGTATCGGCATAGTCTGTTTTAGCATAACAGAGAAGAAATAATTACAACCTCTCAATATAATCGAGGTAGTAGTAATATTCTGTACGTTAGTTACTGTGTTACTGAGCTGAGTACTTTCTAGGTTGCTAAAAAAAAATAACCTCGAAGACTAAGGCGGGAGCAAAGCTCCCGCCTTAGTCTTCTAACCTAACCTATCCGAGTCGGATAGGTTGCCCCGGAAGGTTTTGTTCGCTCGCTTCGCTCGCTCACTGCAGACATTTTCACCCTTACAGCAAATTCTGCCTGACGAAAAAGGCAAGTTTCGAACATGTGGCTACATGCCCAAAAAAAAATGCAAATCTAATTTCTATTTTCTATCTTATAACACTCGGCGTAAATAATGATATGCCAAGATAGTTTCGGACAAAATAATATTTGAAATATTGTTATTTAAGCCAAGTGATGTTTCTGTCTCGTTAAGTTGATGCCAAAATAGATTATACCAAGTCTGTTATGTCCTAAGCGTTTCGGACAAAAAAAGTTTAGAGGGAAGGGAACCCGTTTAGTACAGTACCTACTCTGCCACAACCTGATTTGTGCAGGTAGCTAGTTTACAGTAATAATACGATTTATATTTAATTAAACAAAAATAATTCATACATAAAATCAGTACAGATAAAAATAAATACCTATAACATTAGAATATATAGCATAAAATAAGTATAGTGAAAATTATATAAACATAAAAGTTAGTACTAAAAATATGTATGAAAAACAATATTATGAACATAAATAATTCTATGTGATGATAATTATGAACAAAGATTATTCTAAATACCGATCATTATGAAGTTAAATTGTATAAGAAAAATTTTCGGAGTTCCAATAATCTAAGTTGCAATTTTATAAATACTTTGGCGCACCCAGGCCGCCTCTATCTCTAAGGTTACACACTAAAGAGGTCCGTGCTCTGTGGTTGCGTCATTCAAGAACAATCTGAAAAAGTTGTGGCTCTCCGATATTTTGTGAATTCGTTGGGTATTTTTTTTTTTTTTTTTTTATAGATGTGTAGTATATGTACGTATATTTATTGTATATTTTAACCATATATGTGTATTTTATGTACGAAGTTAGCTTAGTAAGTATTTAATTGTTATTTGGTACTCTAATACATTCACCACAGTACACGTGTATGTTTGTCTATCTTTTGCTTCCTATACGCAATTCCTTTGCTCAAAGGTTAACCGGAAGAGATCCCTTACAGGGATAAATTCGCCTTTGTACCTGTCAAATTTACTGTTAATATGTGTATTTTCACCTGTGTTTTGTGTACAATAAAGAATTTACATATATACATAAGAATAAGGTTACTCTGATCACGTATGTGTGTCACTGGCATAGGAATCAGATTTTGTTGTGTCACCGGTGTCGAACGTGTTAATTAAAAACAAAACAAACTTGATTTAATATAAATGCAGATATAGTACAATAACTATGCAGAATCTAACCCAAACTTGTTGTTTCAGGCGGATGGCCTTCCCCAACACCGGCACCAATCCATCCTTCTCGACCTCTCCAACCGAGCCTATGTCTTCCAATACATGCACGTCAACGTCACAGAAACACCCATCATACCCTACGAAGTCGACCGCTACTATGTCTTCGGCTCTAATAAAGCTACGGTCTCTATAGTAGGCGATGTCGTCGGACCACTGTTTCCGACAATGCCTATTAATGCTACTTCGCTACTGAGGTTACCTATGGTAAGTTATGACTTAGTCTTCCAATACATGTATGAAAGTCACTGAACACCCATAATTTCCTACGAAGTCGACCGCTACTATGTATTCGGCTCAAACAAAGCTACGGTCTCTATAGTAGGCGATGTCGTCGGACCACTGTTTCCGACCATGCCTATTAATGCTACTTCGCTACTGAGGTTACCTATGGTAAGTTATGACTTAGTCTTCCAATACATGTATGAAAGTCACTGAACACCCATAATTTCCTACGAAGTCGACCGCTACTATGTATTCGGCTCAAACAAAGCTACGGTCTCTATAGTAGGCGATGTCGTCGGACCTCTGTTTCCGACCATGCCTATTAATGCTACTTCGCTACTGAGGTTACCTATGGTAAGTTATGACTTAGTCTTTCAATACATGCACGACAATGCCACAGAAACACCAATCATTCCCTACGAAGTCGACCGCTACTATGTCTTCGGCTCTAAGGCACTGGTCTCACCGCGAGCTACTAAGCTATGGACTATCGGCTATAAACACGAACAAAAGATACGCACTCCCGTGTAAGTAAAAGAGACACTGCTATACTCGCCCAGCTATCAGCTATCACCGCCGGGCGAGTAACGCTGTCTCTTTTATTTACATAGGAGTGCGTATCTTTTGTTCGTGTTTATAGCTGATAGTTCATAGCTTAGTAGCTCGCGGTGAGACCGGTGCCTAACAGAGCTACAGTTTCTATAGTAGGCGATGTCGTCGGACCACTGTTTCCGACAATGCCTATTAATGCTACTTCGCTACTGAGGTTACCTATGGTAAGTCATAACTCATAACACCAAGTCGTCATTCAATTGTTATTTATAGTCTCAAGCATTCCGGAACAGAAAACGATTTAGTGACTTACACCGACAAGACCATTCATTTGCGATAAAGTAACTTAAATATGTAAAGTAGCCAGTTTATAAAAAAAATATTATTATTTTTTTTTTTTATAAGTAGCGTCTTTTTAGTATCAAGTTTGTCCTAAATTACAAAAGAATAAAAAAGTATCACGTTATATATAATTCCTTCATGAATCTGGTAAAAGTCACAGAAATACCCATTTTTATTATAGTTTTTAGTATTTTTTTTTTCTTTCACGTACACCTACTAAAACAAAAAACTCTACTGCCACAAAAACTCCTCATCATAAATGAACAATACTAACCAATATAATATTCCAGGACTCCGCCGAACAGAACATGTTCAGCTTCGCCGCGAACATGTACTTCACACTATACATGCGCCTCATCAACCAACGGAACCGGACCTTGGAGAAGGACGCCTTCTACCACATGAATATCCTCTACCAGCGCCAGCTGTCCTTCATGAAGCCCGACGGCAGCTTCAGTTTGTTCCGCAGCGATTGGTGAGTCCTTTATATAGCACATGCGGCAACAGATGAAACATTTCAGGACTCCACCGAACAAAACATGTTCAGCTTCGCCGCCAACATGTACTTCACACTATACATGCGTCTCATCAACCAACGGAATCGGACCTTGGAGAAGGACGCCTTCTACCACATGAACATCCTGTACCAGCGCCAGCTGTCCTTCATGAAGCCCGACGGAAGCTTCAGTCTGTTCCGCAGCGATTGGTGAGTCCTTTATATAGCACATGCGGCAACAGACGAGCATGACTCCAAAGTGCAGTGGCATTCAGAATTGTATGGACGATTTATGAATGTGATTCATAAACTGATTCATTCATAAACTGTGCATGCAATTTTGAACCCGACTGTACATCTTCTACCAGCGCCAGCTGTCCTTCATGAAGCCCGACGGAAGCTTCAGCCTGTTCCGCAGCGATTTGTGCGTCCTTTATATAGCACATGTGGCAACAGATGAAACATTCCAGGACTCTACCGAACAGATCACGTTCAGCTTCGCCGCCAACATGTACTTCACACTGTACATGCGTCTCATCAACCAACGGAACCGAACCTTGGAGAAGGACGCCTTCTACCACATGAATATCCTCTACCAGCGGCAGCTGTCCTTCATGAAGCCCGACGGCAGCTTCAGTTTGTTCCGCAGCGATTGGTGAGTCCTTTATATAGCACATGCGGCAACAGACGAGCATGACTCCAAAGTGCAGTGGCATTCAGAATTGCATGAACGATTTATGAATGAATTCATTCATAAACTGTGCATGCAATTTTGAACCCGACTGTACATCTTCTACCAGCGCCAGCTGTACTTCATGAAGCCCGACGGCAGCTTTAGCCTGTTCCGCAGCGATTGGTGCGTCCTTTATATAGCATACGCGGCAGCAGACTAGGACTCCGATTGAACATCCTCTACTAGTTAAAATATTATCGAACCGGTTTACTCACGTATTTAAGTCGATGATTGCTCGACATGTCGAGTCTCACGTTAGTTATAATTCTAAAATCCTCTACTAGTGCCAGCTGTCCTTCATAAAGCCCAACGACAGAGTCAGCCTATTCCTTGGTGTGTCCTTTATATAGCACATGTAGCAACAAAACAGCAGGACTTCACGTGAACATCCATTGCCAGCGCTATTCAGCCCGTCAGCTTCCGTAAGTCCTTCACACAAAATTTGTAGTGTCATTCATTTGACCCTAGTGCAGTACCACAAAAGTCTCAGCCAGCTTTTAAGCCATGGATTATATATTAATTGGGCTGGTGGTGATCAGACCGACTTAACCACCTTCTTTCCCTGCCATGTGACTAATTGTATTTCCATTTTTTAACCGCCAATTAACCGTGTGGTGACGGCAGTAAGAATACATTTGTCACCACCCCAACTCCTCCTGCGGGTGTCGTAAGAGTCGACTAAGGGATTGAAGTGTCACTTACCATTATTTGACAAAAGATTGATGATGGGCAGTAGCGTCATCTTAGTGGACACATTACTGCGATCGCCAATCCGCTTGCCCAGCGTGGCGATTATGGGCATTTACCTCCTAATGCGTCTATACGCATAGCTAATAGGAGAGGCCTACGTCCAGCAGTGGACTATAATAGGCTGATGATGTGTGAACCGTCAATTACAATCAAAAACCAATTGAAGTTTTGTTACATTCGATTTATTGGCTATGTATACATTCCCGCGAAAATGCCTTAACTTAAAAATCTTAGAACCCATATTGAAGTAAGAATAATTCGCACAGGAACCAATCGGCGTCGAGCGTGTGGCTGACGTCCTTCTGCGCCAAGATATTCCAGGACGCGTCCTTCAACGAGTGGGAGAACTTCATCTACATCGACCCTGATGTAAGTCGGATTGACAAGCATATATGTTTATATGCATATAGCATATAGTTCTATACGATTATTCAGTAACAACAATCAAGTCATTACCATTCCCACATTATTGACGAACTGCGTATAAATAGTGGAGTCATTTTCGATTATCTTTTAGCAGAAGCATGTTTGTCTGTTACTCGTATTCTGGCATAATAGTCTCGTTTGCTTTTATAAAACTGTAAATAAAGTGGTGATGGTAATGAACAAAAAAAAAACGCGTAACAAAATCGCATAGAAACACCGATATGTAAACTCCTTTTGTGCAGTTTATTACGTTAACTTGTGTTATTATGTGTGTATGTTAGTATTTTTTCTACGAATCAATAAAAATAAGTAATCAAATCTATAAATATTAGATGTCATATCGTCGTTGAGATTGCCAATTCCGTTATGTGCACGATTTCAGGAACTGAAAAATCAATCCAAATGACATATGTTTACAGTCTTCTTTTGTCAAATTTGAAATTTACACATAACGGAATTGGCAATCTCAACGACGATATACCAAAGAAAAACGACCAAGATCACCTGACGTCCGAGGTGGGGATCGAACCCACGTGCTCAGCTTTCGCCGCTGATGCCTGCACCCCTCGGCCACTCTGTCTTAGCCACCGGTCAATTTTCTCGGGTATATGCAATCCCTTACAAGGCGCCTTTGACCATTTGCCTTTGGTATATGACATCCAATATTTATAGTTTATATAGTATTAAGTAGTGTGACTGCTGGGGAAAAATAAAAAGTACAAATCAAAATATTTAGTTAATAAATAATTTGATTTGTATTTTCACAATACGTTTTAATCAAATCTAAATAATAAAATAAATGCGCTGAAACGAAGTCCAGACCCAGAGGCCGCCGCTCGTTGATGTCTTTTTTGTTGGCACGCAATTGGTCAAATTCATTATAGTTGCCTACAGCGTCGTGTAATGAGTTAGTTATATTATACCTACTTGAGCAGTGAACTCGGTGTAAATGTATATGATATTATTATAATTTTGTGTTCGTAATCTTAATTGAAACATTACAGTTGATGAGTATACAGGGTTACTTTTTCACCGGTACAGTAAATTTTCCCACGTAATTGGTATCGATAATAGATTACATTTATCAAATAAAATTGACATATATTTTTTTCATTTGTTAATTTATCCTTCATGCCAATGTAAAATAATGGGCTCCCTAATGGGCGGCGGAAAGGGGTGAGCGACCTGCCGGCCGGCGCACGAGTTGGCAACATAGCAGTTATCTAATATCGGTGACTAGGTCACGGTCAGTCCCACGGTTGACGTATGTGTGTGCACGCGCGCCGCATCGTACTACCTTCATTCGGAAATTGCTCGTACGAAATGGTTCGTAGTTATTTTCTCATTGGGGAAAATACAGTGGCAGCTCAGCGGCTATACGCTGAAGAAAGTGTGCCCCGCCAGTGTTATAGCCATGGCCAGCCAGGTCAACAGATTTGACCTCGTGTGACTTTTTTTTGTGGGGTGAGGTGAAACGGCGGGTGTTGAAGAGGCCCAAAATTACGAAGACTTAAAAAATCAAATAATAAGTGCATTTGATGAACCTAAAAGTGAGAACTACAGACTTGTGTTGGGAAATATCGAAGGAAACATTCATGTGAATTAATTAATTAGTATGAGAAATGGACTCCATTAATTTAGGTATGTTTTTTTGATTCCGATCATTGTACATAAAGTTGATTTGAAATTTTTAAATACGCCTCAATGAAGAAAGTTTCTGTCCTACTTTGTAATTTTATCACGTTTCCCAGACATAATTTAAAACATTCGACAAACTTCACACACAGAAAGATTCTTTTTCTCAAACATGCAATTAAATGTTGTAGTTACGTACCTAAAAAGTGGCCGGGAAGTACCTCGTTGCCGACCTAGGCCGGCAAGTGCCTCTTTTTTAATTTTCATTTGACATAGGGTTGTGACCTGGCATCTTGACGTTTAGCCAATAATTATCTGTAAGTAATATTAGTATAAAAAAAAATGTTTGGCAAATTTTTGCAGTTATAATTAGGTATTTAAATTATATAATTTAAAATAAATGTACAATAACTACTCAAAATAATATTTAAAATGCAGTATTATACGGCGCGATCCATCGGCCCCGATCACCATGCGATTAATTGGACCCAACCGACCGCGTCGTCTAATACCGCTTTTTAAAAGTGAAAATTTGCAACTTTCAAACAGGTCAATCTTAAAAAAAAATGAGGTGTCGGTTTCGTAATTTGACTTTTGTTGTTTCAAAGACTTAGTTATGTAGTTGACTTATAATTTCTTAGAAAGAAGATAGATTTTTTTGTTTCATTTCATTGCATGTTTGAGAAAAGCATTATACATACCTCTGCCATGAAGTGACGGGTTGCCGTCCGAATACTATCCATTCGGCCGGCAACCAGTCACTTCCCGGCCTCGGTAGTAATGTACTATATTTTGACGATCCTAAGCCCGTGCGAGTATGAAGGAGGATTTCGGATCAAGTAAGATTTTTTTGCCAAGTCATAATCACAAGTTGATTTGATACCAAGTGCACATTACCGCTGCCGCTTTTCCGACCCCCCTTGCCGTGTGCGATGACGTTTTTAAACAATCAGTTGCCAGTTCGTGTGTTTTGCTGTTTATGCACATTGATAATGCGTAATGCGTCCAATTTTCTAGTTAGGTTTGCGGATAAGTTCAAACATTGGTATTTCAGTTTTTTTGTTCTAAAGGGGTAGTAACAAAAAATACTAGTATTTTATAACTTGGACTACTATTACGTATGTTGATTTTTTGTACTGTTGAAAAAGTAACCCTGTGTAATAAATAGTACATCACGACACAAGTGCGAAAAACATGAAATTCGAAACGAGTGGCGAATGGAGTTACGAATTTCCTCGTACGACGTGTTTTAGTACAGGTGGCCCTCCGAAGTTTTGGATCTGACGTGAAATGAGTCACTTCTCACACTGGCCAACTGTACTAAAAAGTATTTCCGTAGTATTTTCTGCCCTCCGGCCGGCAAATAGCACTTTGCTGAAAGCTGCCGCATGCCGGCTCCGTTGAGCAGAAAAATAATATACCCACCTCGGCCGTTAAATGGGAAAGTCTCGGGTCACATGTTTGTCGGCCTACAATTACACGTCATCCAAGACATTTCCCATTTAAACGGCCTTGGCATGTAATCTACTATTTTGCTATTTGTTTGAATAAGGGTAAATAAATAATGAGGTGTTATGTTGAGATCGTTGTTTATAAAAAAAAAAGATTTATTCACTAGCACAAACAAGTTATAACAGTGACAGGTCAGGGTGCTTAGCCAAGTTGCCAATCGCTAGCGCTTCATCGTTAATCGCAGCTAACTGTCTTTGTCGCACTAATATGAAAGAGTGACAGAGAGGGAAAACTACGTTAAGCTACTAAGCGCTAGCGATTCATCTTGGCTAAGCACCCTGATGTTTCTTTTTAAGTATTCGGAGATACTTGTGTTAAGAGACACCGCTCTTCTATTATTACATATCAAAATGAACAAGGTGATACTGAACAAAGAAAAAGTACAATGCGTACTATAGTCTAAGTTTAGTGTTTATATCATTTATATCCTCCAGGTAATCTCCAGCGCAGTCTCCTGGGTCCTCGAGCACCAAACCCCGGCCGGGTCGTTCTACGAGGTGACGTGGCTGCCGGACCGCAACCAGAACTCCACCATCAATGTTCCGCGCGATAGCGACAAACTACGCGACGTGGCAGGCGCCGCGGGCGTAAGGGGTCTGTTCGAGCCCAGTGCCCGAGAGGTGAGCCTGTTTAGGGGCTCATTTTTAAGTTGTCCCCCCTATTTTTAGGTATTTTTTATATGATATCTACTACTTCATAAATTTTGTCGCTACACTCACTTCCTAAGTCTAAGGCCTGAGTAGACGCTCGAGCGGCTCCACGCGTATTGCACGATTGCATTTGTTTAACATGGGCGCCCCGCCCGACGCCCGCTCGAACGTCTACTCAGATCTTAAGACTTAGGAAGTGAGTGTAGCGACGAAATTTATGAAACTTTGACGTGTACTCATATTAAAAATGAGTCTGTGGTGAAATGACAAAACACGTCCCCATTCTTTATTCATGTTCTCCAACATATAACGAAACTAGTAATTGATAATAATTTTTTTTTAACAAATCTCTTCTCAGAAATTAGGTTTGGTAAATTTTCAGACTTTATAGGCCATTTTCTCCTAACAGGTTGAGTTTTTTATTTTAGACTACTCTATAACATATATCAAAATAAATCAAATCGGAGTCGGACAGTCGGGTACCCTACCTTGTCAGAATTGTCAGCTTTATCGATCATAATAGAAGAAAGAAAGTGTCCTAAGATTTATTTTTTACATTCCTTTACCATTTTCTAATTCATTTTATATACCGATGCCGATAATGGAATGGAATCCAAAAATGGGTGGAAGTTTTGGAACATTTTTTATCTTCTATTAGGTTCGAATTAGTTCGTGATTCTGAGTAGTAATCACTTGAAAAACGTTGAAAAAAAAAACATGGAGGCCAACTTTAAATAAAATGGCTCCGTTGTGAGGACGGGAAAGCAGTGAAAAAACTGCAGTGGTTAGTATCGAGGTCGGAGAAGCAAGTAGTCAGATCAAAAATCCAATAGTGCACCGTAGTGAGATCGGGGTGATCAGTAGCGAAGTCGAAGTGGTCAGTAGCGAGGCCGTAGAAGTCAGAAGTGGATGTGTAGTTGGAAGTTTGGACAGCCCAGTTTCGAAGCCCGGGAGGTTAATAGCATTACGAAGCCAGGTATGCATGTAGCCTTAGTTAAACTTGGCCAATATTTAACAAATTTTGTATCTCGTCCACCATGACAAGTGACCGTAGTTGGTTTTTTTTATGTTTGCACAACAAAGTGGCTCCACACCACCTGATCTTAAGTGAAAAGTAGAGCCCAAATCGCGGCGGCAACGAACAGGAGACAAGCAGTAACCTGTTAGTTGCCACCGCCTTGCTGACCCGCTAGATGCTTCTTCACGCTTCGTTTAAAGGGTCCCAACTTATAGGTATGCGGAAACACATGTGCCGGTAAAGAATTCCACTTTTTAATAGTCCAGCATATGAAGGAATTACCAAATTTCTTTGTACGTGTGGGAATATTTTCCACGGTGAAGGAGTGACACCGCAAACCGGCACGTGTGGTTTTATAACGGAAAGGGGAGGGCGGGATCAGGGAAAATAACTTTTCAGAACACTCACCATGGCACAGGCGATAAAAAACGCTCAGAGAACCAATGTTGTCCCTACGTAGTTGAAGGGGTTCAAGGTGCCTGGTAACCTTAGAGTCGCCTATAATACGAACTGCCCGCCGCTGCATCCTATCGAGAGCATCGAGTAGGTATTGGGCGGACCCATCCCAAAGATGAGAGCAGTACTCCACGCAAGACCGAACTTGTGTCTTATAAAGAAGACAAAGCTGGTCGGGCACAAAGAACCGACGCACCCTATTCAGGGTGCCCAGCTTTTTTGATGCCGTGGTAATTAAAGACTCGATGTATTTATTTTCATTTAGATTGCAGCGTATATCCATGCCAAGCATATTCAGGCTATCTCGTAAACCAAGAGGAGTGTTCTGAAGAGTTGGAACTGGGTGGAAGGAAGACGTTTTGGTGGAGAAAGCGCACACTTGAGTCTTTTTGGCGTTGAACTCGACCAGGTTATCGGAACCCCATTTGCAAATAAGATCCAGAACCCGATCGAGCCCAACGACAAGATCCACACGTTTGTCGCCAACTTCTGCCCTACTTGCCCCAGGCCGACCGAGATAACGCCCGTGGACCGTACTGTCATCTGCATAACAATGAATGTTTCCTAAAGGAAGTAAGTCATTGATATGCAGAAGAAAGAGGGTAGGCGATAAGATGGAGCCCTGAGGGACGCCAGCATTCACTGTCATGAACCGCGAATCACATCCGTCAACCAGTACACGGATTCTGCGCTCATGCAGGAAGTCAGCAATCCATTTGCATAGCTGGACAGGCAGGCCATACGCAGGGAGCTTGGAGAGAAGAGCTTTCGCGGTTCTTGAAGAGCTGATCGCTAAGGCCTCGCCGTGTTTGTCAATTGCCTCCCCCCAGAGGTGCGTGACATACGCTAGAAGATCACCCGTTGATCTTTTCGGCCTAAAGCCATACTGCCGATCATACAAAAGAGAGTAATCCTCTAGGTAACGTATCAATTGGTCGTTCATGATCCACTCCATCGCTTTGCACAACACTGCATAATATTTTGCAGAATATAAATTAAAACTTATATTTTTTCTCAGGTTAACAACACGATAATACTTCAACGGAACATCACATTGACAGCGCAAGTCGTCATCACTCTAGAGACCGTCAAGAATCTTAAGGATATTGGTGTCAGAGAGGTAATTTTTTCTATATCTATACCTATTATTATAGACATTGTCATATCTTTATTGTTTAAAAAAAAAACAATGTGTAATACAGATTGCCTTAGGTACTTCTTAGCTTAATCTATAACATTCTAAATTATTAGCTAAGAAGGGTAGTTGACTTTAATTATTGGTGACACTTTTAACATGCTTAAGATTATATTATATTATACGGTTACAGTCTTATTAATAAAAATCGCTTATTCAACTGCTAATCTACCGTTACACTTGGACTAGCTACTACGAGAGTAATTAAGGATTAACTTTGTAATAAGAACGTTATTAATAAACATCGAGTAACCTTGGCGTAGCAATACATTCCTTACACCGGGATTAACACGAATGTTATGGCAACCCCACATAATTAAAAAGTAAAAAGAGTGAACTACGGAATGAAATGAACGACAGCGGCCCTACCGCAAAAACGAAATTCGTAAATTTTGAGGATTTGTATCTCTCACTCTAATGACGCCTTCGTTTGAGTGACAGGAAAAAATCCTCGAAATTTACGAATTTCGATTTTCGCGGTAGTAGGCCAGATGACATTTTTACATTGACATTACAAACTTCACCGGCAATTTTGATTATTGATGTTGAATATTTGGTGGAAGTTTTTAATTATTATATTAACAATGAGCCAAAAACGCATTAGGTCATTCAACTGGGATGAAGAAGAAAATATAAAAAAAAGATAAAAGATGCGGTAGATCGAAAAAATCTGTATTCTGTTTTAAACTCATTTTCACGTAGTTCTTCCAGCGGATTTTTTCGTATTTTATAAAATTTTACATGCCTCAATAATTTAAATATTTATCACACGGGTTACTCACGTAATTTAAGTCGATAATGCCTCGACATGTTTCGATCCATTTAGAGGATCCTCATCATGGAGTATCCCGTGTGATAAATATTTAAATATGTTTGAGTCTCACGTTAGTTATAATTCTAAAATTGCCTCAATAATGGCATTAAGTCCCCCGCCTCATTTAACTCATATAAGTCCCTCAAATCGTCAATAAAATAATCGCAGTCCATTTTCTTTGCACAACGAACAATTCATATGCGATGCGATGGTGGCCGAAACACAGATATAAAAAGAAAATGTTTAAATACGACAGCTTCTCTAAGCTGTCGTAATTAAACATAACACTGTTACAGTCTTATTAATAAACATGGAATAAAGTAGGCATAACTTTAATCCGAGGTGTAACTGAAGATTAGTGAATTTCAATATTAATAAATGCGGAGTAAGCAGGGAGTATACTAATCTGGTTTTACACTCGTAGTAAAAGTTAAACCTAGGTACCACCTAGTTTAACGACGGAGTAAGCATAGAGAAGCTGTCGTATTTAAACATTTACTTTTCGATATCTGTTTTTTTTTCGGCCATCGCATATGACGAGGGTAGGCTGCGCACAGTAAACATCGAGTCCGTAACAAATATATATTTTAAATTGTAAATAAGGTGTAGTTCAAGTGAGTGACTATTTCAAGTGATGGTACGCTTAGTGAATGTGACTATATATTGAAATGTAAGGAAAAACGACTAGTGATCAGTAAAAAACGGGAGATGAAATTGTAAACTTTTGTGGGTGCTAGTGACTTTTACCTATATCCCCGAGGCCAATATCGTAAAAAATTGTTTCTACTACCATATTAAACAGTGAAAAGAACGAAGTGGTCGCACTATTCTTGTACTAAAAAAAAAAAAACAGAAAACAGTGAAATTTTATTCTTGAAATATAATCATAACAAGGTGTCTGGTGCCATCTATATCGTCACGTGCTAAGTTAAACACAAACTTCGATAGAAAAAGTCGAAACCGTGGTCAAAGGCGTAAAGTTATCGCTGTCAGTCTGACTTCAACCATAGAAGTTTGAGCGTGTTGAACTAGAGGGCGCTAGTAGTCACAAGGCTACCGCACGAACCAAGTATTGTACTACTATTTCACCAGAGGTCGCTACCAGTACCAAAACAAATGAGCGAAACCATGGAGGACATCCTTAAAGCGCTCCATAACATACAAAACGAGCTGGAGATGCAGAAAAAAGAGATTCGACAAAGCGCCGAAAATGTAACAGAACAAGTCACACAAAATATAAATAAAATATTGGATGATAAATTCCGTATATTGGAGGAAAAACACAATAATCTTAAAGAAAAAGTAGAAAACCAAGAAAAACGTCTGTATTTTTTGGAAAAACAGGCTAGGCAAAAAAATATAGTATTTTTTGGTATCGAAGAAAACGAATCTTCATACCAAGACTTGGAAAAAAATATGATTCAATGGATAAATACCTACCTGTCTATGACGATCGACTACAGGGATGTGCAAGAAGTAAGGCGCATTGGCAAGAAAAGTGACAAACCTCGGCCTGTTGTAATGGTTTTTTCGACTTTAGGCATGAAAATAAAGATTTTTAAGGAACGAAAAAAGTTGACAGATACACAGTTCTATATGAAGGAAGACTATCCACATTATGTCCTAGAAAAGAGGAAAGAGTTGCAAGAACAAGTAAAGCTTGAGAAGGAGAAGGGAAATATCGTCAAAATAAAATATGATAAATTAATTATATTGAAAACAACCAATAAAAGAACTCTTCCAACGTCGCCTGAAAATAATAGCCAGACACCGAGGCATCGAGACAATAACCAACCTTCAAAAAAAAATAAGACGTTCCAATCATATTCACCCGTTAGAAGGTCAAATAGTATGTCTGAAGGGATTGTCAAACCGGGAATACTAAACTACTTAGTAAAAAATGTCAGCAACAAACAGGACGAAGCCGACATGAGTAAATAACAATCAGCAGCCCCCTCCCATAAAAATACAAATAATGAACACAAAAAAACTTATACAAATAATGTAATAAATCTTCCAATACGGCTGGTCACCGTGGAAGAGTATGACCAAAACCCTCCCATCTTCAGGCAACAACCCCAAAATCAACAAGAAAATATTTATCAAAATGATACACCCCAAACCCGAATCGACCCGACCCGGCCCGACCTGATCCGACCCGAATCGAGCCAAGGATCACGACGTATAAAATACGAAAACAATATTTTTATTATTACCTATAATGTAAGATCCCTTTCTGAAGAAACCAGAATCATACAATTAGAGCATAGCATAAAAAACATAAAATGGGATATTATTGGTTTATCCGAGGTAAAGAAAATTGGACAGAAGATCGAACAGCACGAAAGTTACATAATGTATTACAACGGTCAACGTAAAGGACGAAATGGCATCGGCTTCATGGTAAAAAAATATATAAAACAACACATACAAAGCTTTGTAGCTTTTTCAGACAGGGTCGCACGCCTAGACATGATGTTCACTCACAACGAATTATCTATAATACAAGTGTACGCACCTACCGAAATCGCACCTGACTATGAATTGGATACCTTCTATAAGGATCTCAGATCAGCACTAAACAATACAAAAACGAATGTGTTGGTTATAGGCGATTACAACGCAAAAATTGGAAAACCATCAGAAAATGAGAATCTTATAATGGGCAAGTTTGGCTACGGGAAAAGGAACGGCCGAGGAAATAAACTGATCCAATTCTGCTTCGAAAACAAGCTAAGTATTGCAAATACTTTTTTCAAGAAACCCGACAAATTAAAATGGACCTGGCAATCCCCAAACGGTAAAACCAGAAACGAGATAGATTTCATTTTGACAAATAATTCGAATATTATAAAAAATCTACAGGTTCTCAATTGTTCGTTCTCTTCAGACCACCGTCCAGTGAGATGTGAAATTATTCTCACCGGTGTTTCTAAACGAAGCAGGAAACACATTAACAAAGTAAAGAATAATTCCTTCACCCCAATAGAGCAAGAGTCGCTCAAAAATATATTACAAGAAGAGGAATACACACTGGGTCTTTGCCCAGATGAAACCTACCAAAACTTGCTCAACACAATTAATAAATGCATCAGAAAACTACCAAACAACAAAGATATTAAAAAAAAACTATATGACTGCATAATAAATGAAAGTATAACTAAACTGATTGAAGAAAGAGAGTTATTGAAAAAAATACCAACAAGAACATATCAGGACAGAAAACGATTACGAATATTACATAAAAAAATTAGAAAGAAGATCAAATGCAAACTGAATACATATAAATTCAACGTCTTATTAGAAGAACTTGAATCGTCAGGTTCATGTAAAAAAGCTTTTAAGAAATTAACTCTTACTAAAAACTGGGTTATGGAGCTAAAAAATAAAAACAACACATTGGTTACATCAAGGAAAGATTTATTAAAAGCATCAACAGAGTTCTATCAAGATCTTTATAAGGATAACGATACGCAAAATAATTTGGAACTCTACCATCAGCCTAACACAGGCATGGATTTCATGCCTTTCCTGCACTCTGAAATTAGAGTAGTGATAAAAAAATTGAAAACAAGTAAATGCCCAGGTGAGGACGGCATCACAAATGACATAATTAAAGCTTTTGATGACTCTATTATCCCAAGACTCGTAGACCTTTTTAATCAAGTTATGACATACGAAAAACCCCCGGAAGCTTGGAAAAACTGCATTATTTCACTTTTATACAAAAAAGGAGACCCGAAAAATATTGGAAATTATAGACCAATTAGTTTACTACCTGTAATTTATAAAATATTTACAAATTCCATACTAAACCGCATTACCGGACAAATTGACGAAAACCAAAGTAGAGATCAAGCAGGTTTCAGGAAGAGTTACTCTACAATTGATCATTTATTTACCGTGACGCAGGTGATGGAAAAGTATTCTGAATATAAGAAAACTCTATATATTTTATTCATTGATTACAGTAAAGCTTTTGACTCTATTAAACATGATAAGCTCTGGGAAGCTCTTGAAGAACAAGGTGTGGACAGCAAATATATCAGTATTTTGAAAAATATTTATCTGAATTGTAAAGCACGCGTGAGACTAGAGAAAGCCGGAGAGCTATTCAATATAGAGAAAGGCGTCAGACAAGGGGATACGATATCACCAAAACTATTTATTGCTCTACTTGAATCTATATTTAGAAAGCTGCAATGGTCGGACAAGGGGATTAATATAAATGGTGAATATCTCTGTAACTTACGTTTCGCAGACGATATAGTCATCCTGTCTGAAAACCACGAAGAGTTACAGGAAATGCTATGCTCTCTAAATGAAGAGAGTAAACTTTGTGGTTTGAACATAAATACAGAAAAAACCAAGGCCATGACAAACGGTTTGAAAAAAACACTATATGCAAATAGCCACCACATAGAATATGTCGATGATTACATCTACTTGGGACAGAATATAAGTTTCGAGGACAGGACAGGGAAAGAAATTCCACGACGAATATCCCTAAGTTGGAATAAATATTGGGCACTTAAAAACATTTTCAAAGGTAACTTCCCACTTCACATTAAAAAGAAAGTGATGGACTCAAATGTGTTACCAACTCTTACATATGGCTGTCAAACCTGGGCCCCAAATGTAGACCACAGAACAAAGATTAGATCCTTCCAAAGAGCTGCCGAGAGAAGCATGATAGGCGTCAAACTTAGAGACCGAATTAGAAGTACCTATATTAGATCCCAAACAAAAATTATCGACGCTCTGGAGATGATGGCAAAGCTTAAATGGAAGTGGGCAGGTCACGTTGCTAGAATAAATGACAGTAGATGGAGCCAACGTATTCTACACTGGTGCTTTATTGAGGAAGGAAAAAGAGAGAGGGGACGACCTGCACGGCGATGGAGAGACGACATCGTGGCAGTAGCCGGCAGTCACTGGTCCCGTCTGGCACAGGACAGGGAAAGCTGGCACAAATGGGAGGAGGCCTACGTCCAGAAATGGATGGTTCCATAATATACATCTATATTCTGAATTCTTGTGTGTGTATGTATGTATGTGTGTGCATATGTCTATATATTTATATAGATTTATGTATGTATTTATGTACATATACACACAAGAATATCAGTTAAATAGGTTTGATTTCGAAAGTATGAAATTTCTAGTTTATTTTTTACTGCTTTATTTTTATTTTTCTTGTTAATTCATATTTTTCCTCTTTATAAATGTAATTGTACTTGTTTAAGGTCAATGGAAATAAAGGCTTTTTTATTTTTTATTTTATTTATTTTATATGACGATATGACTTATTCGTTGTGCAAAGAAAATGGACCGCGATTATTTTAATGACGATTTAAGGGACTTAGATGAGTTAAATGAGGCGGGGGACGTAATGACATTATTGAGGCATGTAAAATTTTATAAAATATGAAAAACTCCGCTGGAAGAACTACGTGAAAATGAGTTTAAATCAAAATACAGATTTTTTCGATCTACCGCATCTTTTATCATCGACATGGTAAAAAATGACCTAGCTGATGATTCAAGAGGTGGCTTTATAGCCCCACATCTGAAAGTTTGGAGTATGGAAACAACGGTTTCGGTGTTTGCTGATAGGATTTACCACAAAATTGGAAAATACAAAATTATATATTGTTGCATTGGCAGTACTGCACAATATTGTAATGCACAGACACGATCTGGAAGAAGATGAAGCGAATGATGACACCACCGTCCCAGTAACACCAGCAATCATCAACAACAACAATCAATTTTTAAAGAAGTGTAGTATTCATTTGTTATGTGCAGCCAAGGCCAAATATGGAATAGTCTAAAGTGTCAAAAGCATGTATACATGGACTTTTCGCCTTAGTAATAATGTCGATAGGTAAATATATATATTCTTGGAACTTTGTGGTGAAAACATATTGGTGACCTTGACTGTACATTATTAATATACTTATTGCCCTAATTTGTAAATAAAAGTATTTTTTATTTTTCAACATATGATTTATTTATAATTAATAATATATATTATAATAGGTATATACAATTATAAAAGGTTAACTTAAATCTAATACTTATAGGCCCTTGAATGGAACAAAATGGTACTCTCTGCTTAGCGTCTTATAATTAGGTTTCCGTAGCCAAAATGGCAAAAACGGAATCCTTATAGATTCGTCATGTCCGTCTGTCCGTCTGTCACAGCCGATTTACTCGGAAACTATAAATGCTACAGTAACGAAATTTGGTAAGGATATGTGTTGTATGAACCGCTACAGGATTATGATACTAAATTGTAAAAAAAAACCATTGGGGTGGGGGCCCTCCATACATGTAACTGTGGGATAGAAAAAAATTTTTAGTTGCATATATGCGTGTGGGGTATTAAAAGAGAGGTCTTTGAAAATGATATGAAGGTTTATAAATCTTATTTTTATTTAAGCAAATCATTTTCGAGATATCAGCTCTCAAAGTCTGAAAAATGTGTCCCCCCCCCCCCTCTATTTTTTAAACTACGCGATATAAAATTCTAAAAAAAAATATATGTTATGCACATTAATAAATTCTATCAACGATTTTTGGTTTGATTAAATTATCTCCTATAGTTTTTGAGATAGGTTGATTTAACTGTATTTTTTTAATAATACATTGATAATGGTACGGAACCCTTCGCGCGCGAGTCCGACTCGCACTTGGCCGGTTTTTTTTAACATAAATTAATACGCAAATTAATCTATAAAACATCATAGTATGTTATTTATACCTACTCAACTAAGGATTAAGAAATTCACGGGCCTTTTTCATTTCCAAAAGTTCTCTCTGCAATATAGCACATCGTAACTTCTCCCTGTGATTTTCCATTTTAATGTTGTGCTCTTCAACAGCCATTTCCATTTTAATGTTATGCTCTTCATCAGCCAATTCCATTCTCCTGACATTCATAAATTCTAGGCCAGTTTTAACTTGTCGCAGTGACAATAGTGTGAGCTGAAATTTTAAATTGTTCTTATTACATTGTATATGAATGTATTGTACATAATATTAACACCGGACAGGGCTTTACACAGTAATAAAAGTAGACACGAATAAACACTATGTGAGGGTGTTCTTATTAATGTTTCTATAACAATCAAATGGGGCATGGTTCTCCGGCTACTGCATCCGTGAACGAAACTGCAGACAAATCAAAATTACTTGACTTACTTAATATGGACTTGCTCCCATGCGTTCGTTTTTAGTTTATTCGTGTTTGTGTCCACGCTTCTATTTTCAATAATGTGCGTAATCTTTGAGAACGGAGCGAAATAATTGCTGAAATTATAAAAGAGACAAGTAAAAAACAGGCACGGGAAAAAATCATACAGTAACCATCAACGTAAGTAATTTACCCTTTCTTCTTCATCCCAGTTGAATGACCTAATGCGTTTCTGGCTCATTGTTAATATAATAATTAAAAATTTCCACCAAATATCCAACACCAATAATCAAAATTGCCGGTGAAGTTTGTAATGTCAATATAAAAATGTCATCTGTCGTTCATTTCATTCCGTAGTTCACTCTTTTTACTTTTTAATTATGTGGGGTTGCCATAACATTCGTGTTAATCCTGGTGTAAGGAACGTATTGCTACGCCAAGACTACTCAATGTTTATTAATAACGTTCTTAATACAAAGTTAATCCTTACTTACTCCCAGAGTAGCTAGTCCAGGTGTAACGGTAGATTAGCTTTGGAATAAGCGATTTTTATTAATAAGACTGCTAGTGTTTAACAATGCCTTTTTAATTATACTTTTTATATTCTGGGGCTTAGACTCTGTTTGCAATAAATCACGTGCACCATAACTTTATAAATCATCATCATCATCATCATTGAACATTTAAAAACGGTTATTTAAACAAATAAGAATGCTCATTACCCTCGTAAGGCCCATGGTCCTATCTGTAGTACTTATAATATTGAACAAATTTAAATTGTTTTCAATTAGAACCGAGTTGCATTTGTTTTGACTCGTAAAATGTTTGGAAAAATTGAAATCGACATAATTTCTTGTCGAGTATCTACTCGATTTTATTTACCACGACGATGGCAAACAAGCATACGGCCTGCCTGTTGGAAAGCGGACCGTAGACAATATCAATGCCTTGAAGACAGCTGTATTCTTTTTTCTACACTTAAAATTCATCATCAGCCTATGATAGTCCACTGCTGGACGTAAGCCTCTCCTACTAACTATGCGTATAGACGCATTAGGAGGTAAATGCCCATAATCGCCACGCTGGGCAAGCGGATTGGCGATCGCAGTAATGTCTCCAAAATGATGACGCTGCTGCCCATCATCAGTATTTTATCAAATAATGGTAAGTGACATTTCAATCCCTTAATCGACTCTTACGACACCCGCAGGAGGAGATGGGGTGGTGACAAATGTATTGTTACGTTCGTGGGGTGGGTTTTCTATAGAAAATGTCAAAGTCAAAGTCAAAGTCAAATAATTCTTTATTCAAATTGGAATAGCAACAAACTCTTTTGAATCGTCTAGGTATTGAAACTACTTCCGGTTCGAACCCTACACCGCTGACCCAAGAAGAACCGGTAAGAAACTTGGCGGGAATTATTTTTTCAATCAATCATGGTACATCTTACAACTAACATGCATTAAAAAAGAAAAACATAAAATTGATTTTAAATAAATTGAAATAGAATAATAATAACAAGAGATGTAAAGTCTCTAAAAAGTCAGAACATTTATAAGTAATAATTTATAGAGAAGTAAAGGTTTCTCTCCGAATAGGTATATAATAATAACATTATATAATGCACGTTTGGAGATGTATAAGGTCTCCAAGCGTAAATTATCGTAATTGAATGTCATGACTTTAACAAACTAATAATTAAATCCTAAATTACTCCCACGGTGTTTTATCATTCATGTAGTCTTGTGTACTATAATAAGCTTTAGATATAAGTTTACGCTTTACAAAATTCTTAAATTTATTGACTGAAAATTCAGTAACATTTACTGGAAGTTTATTATAAAATCTTACACAATGAATGATTTCCTAATTTTATGGAGCCGAGTGGCGGGTACTGCGAGCTTATGTTTGTTTCTAGTATTAATATTATGTATGTCACAATTTTTCCTAAAATTGATAATATTTTTATGTACATACATAATATTCTCATAGATGTATTGAGAATACAATGTCATTATATTAATAACCTTAAACTTATCTCTAAGTGAGTCTCTAGGGCTCATTTTATATATCGCTCGAATAGCCCTCTTCTGCAGAACAAAAATAGTGTTAGTCTCTGAATTGGCAGCACTGCCCCATAATAAAATGCCATACGACATAATGCTATGAAAATAACTAAAATATACTAACCGAGCTGTATCGACGTCAGTTAATTGACGGATCTTGCTCACTGCAAAAGCTGCAGAACTCAGTTTATTCGAGAGATTAGATATGTGAGGACCCCACTGAAGCTTAGAGTCTAGTGTTATACCAAGAAAGACTGTACTTTCAACTATTTCCAATTCCTCACCTTTCACAAATATACTAGCCTGTTGATGCTTTACGTTACTTGTAACAAATTTAATACATTTAGTTTTTTTCTCATTCAACATTAAGTTATTCATATTAAACCAGTTTACTACTTTAGAAATAGCATTGTTTACATCATTCCAAGCTTGTTGCTGTCGTTTGACTTTAAAAATAAGTGAGGTGTCGTCTGCAAACAATACTATGTCATGGTGGGTCTCTATGAGATGTGGCAAGTCATTTATGTAGATAAGGAAAAGGAAAGGCCCCAATATAGATCCCTGTGGTACACCCGTGGAGACCAATGACCCCGGCGATCGCTGCCCATTCACATCAACCCTTTGTATTCTACCGCGTAAATAAGATTCCAGTAAATTTAATGCTGAGCCTCTAACTCCATAATGGTCTAGCTTCCTGATCAATGTTTCATGACAAACGCAGTCGAAGGCCTTGGACAAATCACAGAAGATACCTAAAGCATCTCGTGATTCCTCCCAGGCATCAAATATTTGTTTAATTAATTCGACACCAGCGTCAGATGTTGAGCGCCCCCGAGTAAAACCAAATTGCTTGTTATGCATTAAATTGTTTACGTTAAAGTGCTTAATTAATTGCGATAAAACTATTTTTTCAAAAATTTTGCTAAACGTTGGTAGCACAGATATAGGTCTGAAATTAGTGGGGTCTGAAGTGCTACCGGATTTGAATAAAGGAGTTACTTTACTATGTTTCATAAGATCAGGAAACTCACCACAATCAACACAATGATTAAATATTACTACCAATTCAGGTGCTACGATTTCAATAAGGGATTTGACGACATGAACAGAGACTCCCCAGAGGTCAGAAGTTTTCTTGACATTGATGGATTTAAATGCCTTTATTACATCTGAGATTTGAATATGTTCAAAATTAAAGTCGTTACAACACATAGGGACGTTATCTCTTAATAATATAGTGGCAGACGAAGGTGATGAATTTAAATCCTTAGTTATGGAGACTGGTATATCGGTGAAAAAGTGCTCAAATTCTGTTGCTACTTCTAAACTTGACTCTATAATTTTGCCATTAATTTTTAATTTAGGATCGTGGAATCTATGCTTTGATCGACCAGTTTCCGCATTAATCACTTTCCAGGTTGATTTAATGATGTCGGAACTATTTTTAATTTTTTGGGACAAATAATCGCGCTTAGCTTTATTACAATCAATCTTAAATTTCTTAGAATATTGTTTGACGTGTTCTTTAAATTCATCACTCGTATTAAACCGCCGTTCCTCATACAATGCATACAGTGCTCGTCTACGTTCATACAAGTCCGCAGTGGCCCACTCACTAAAAGCTGATGCACCACCAACCACAATCTTTTTGGAAGTGAATATTTTGTTGTAATGTTTCATAAAAATGTGAAAGAATGAATTATACATGTCATTGGAGTTAATGTTGGAAGACAGAATAGGTAGCGTCTGCACTAAACTTTCTTTCATTCGTTCAACACGGCTTGTGGTTACTGGCACAAAAGTAATTTGTTTTCTAATGTTATTTTTCCTGATAGTCTCAAACGTTATTAATTGACCTAAATGATCCGACTCTAAATTACTGATTACTTTTTTGTTAACAGGAAAAATATCAGTGAAAACGTTATCAATACAAGTCGCACTAGTTGCACTGATACGAGTAGGCTCCATAAAAATGTGGTTGAGTTCAGAAGACTTAAATAGATTCAACAATCTTGTACTTGTTGTTGAATTTTCTAAAAGGTTTACATTAAAGTCGCCGCATATAAGTAACTTCTTACCGCAAGCTGATATTTTATGAAGCACAGATTCCATTACACTTTCAAATTGCTCAAAATTACTTAAAGGCGGCCTGTACACACACACAACAATAAATTTATCTAATTCAATAGCACTCAATTCTATAGTCCGTTCAACAGATAGAGAAACAATGTCCTTACGTTCCTTAAATTTTAATTGTTTATTTAAAATAATTAATGACCCACCATGTATGGAACTAAGTCTGTTAAACGAACTAGCCACCTGGTGATTATTAAACTGAGGCACCACTTCATTACTTTTTAACCAATGTTCAGTTATACATAGAATATCAATATTAAATTCATTTAAAAAAAGTTCAATCTGCAAATCTTTTGCTCTAATACACTGAATATTTTGATGAACCAGGTGGATGAGTTTTCTATTATTATTACAATTTTCAATTAATTTATTAGAAACTAATTTGCCAGAGATATGGCACTCTTTTGTCTTATCAATTAATTTAAATTATTGGTTAAAATTGGAACCAATTCCGAGTTCATAATAGACTGCTCAATAGGAGCACAGTTATTTGCCAAATTTTTGGCAGATATATCAAAACAATAGGATAGCGACAGAGCTATTTGTCTCTTACAATAATTAGAAAGGTAAAACTTACCTTTAGTCATAGAAATAATAGGAAAATAATACTTATTCTTATTAACATAATTGTTAATGTCAATTAGCCTAAACTTATTACTATAATTATATGTCCACAGCTTGTACATGGTCAGATTTAAATTATATCTAGTATCATTTTCTGTCTTTGACATTTCATTACAGTATGGAAATGTAAACATGATAATCTCTTTAACTTTAAGAGTATTTAATTCTTCAAAGAATTTCATTAGATTATTTTTGTTCAAAACTCCTCGGCTCCCTACAAGAATAAGCAGAGTACTTTGTACATTTAAATTACTGTCATCTAAAATTTGACGCAAAATATCATTCAAAGAAGCTGAAGGCAAACAATTGTTGAAAATGCGGGGTCCCTTTAAATACCTGTTCAAAAATGAGCCCATGTGTCTTCCAAATTCATCACAATACATAACTACATTATGTTCGTTATGTTCAGATGTATGTAGTTGTGTATTGTAGATAGAATTATTACTACTTACATCTAATGGTAAACTGGTACACAGATCAGGTTTAATTAAACTCATTGACAAGCGACCACTCTGTTGTTTACACATACATGACTGGCCGAGTGTGAATATTAAATCATTCATTGCCAAAGTATATTCATTTATCACTTTCTTGGAACTATTATTCAAACTTTCTAATGATTTTATTGAATCCTCTAAGCTTTCAATTTTTGATTTTAGCAACTGTGTATCAGTTTCATATTGTAATTTACTACTTAATAATAGAGCAGAATATGCATTCAACCTATCCACTAAATTCACATTAATTTTGCAAAATTGCAATTTCTTGAAAAACAAATTATTTTGTTTTGTTAATTTATTATTTCTTTCTATTATTTTCTTAATCTTAATATATTTCTTTACTTTCTTACGACTACACTTCACTATCCTAGGAGATGGGGAATCAGCTGCAACAATTAACTTTGGGTCGGGCTTGACCAGTTCATCGAACAGACTGTGTGTGTGGGCCGCTGAGATATTGTTCTGGGCCTCTTGTAGTATGTTGATGTGTTCATGGGCGTCATGCAGAGCTCTCTTCAATGAGCTGATATCATTCAAGGCTTGCTCATATGTAGCCGAGCACTCAGTAAACTTGTCCACCGTCTCTTGTAGCTGTACCCGCTGTGAGTTTACATCATTATATGCTATTTCTAGAGTACATAGCTCTTTTTTAAACTTATCTTTACTATCAAGGGCTGACAACAATTCCCTCTCACACTCTTCCCTTTCATTGAGCAATTGAGTATTCAACTCCTTGCAAGTTTTCAATTCAATCAAGGTAAGCTGGAGCTTGTCTAGAGTTTCCTGCTGGCGAGCTGCAGCGGCTGTGGCTCTGCGAGTCAGCATTATTAATGTTTATTAGGAAAAAACAACTTGAAAGAAAAAACAAGACAAGGAATCGCCTACTCAAGCCGAGTGATAGCTACTTACAGTATACACATGAAATAATGACGTCTCACTTTGCCTTTATGAATTCGCAATGAAAGTTCTCTTATTTTACTAAATTAAAACAAAATTGGCGTAAATTACCGAGTAAAATAAATAAATAAGACAAAAAACTAACACAGATTTCAAATTTATAACCTGTGACGGTTACAAATTCGAGTTAATACAAGACACTAGAAAACGTCACTAAACCACTTCACTTCTTATATTTACATTAAATATACGACTTAAACTATTAAATTCACACTTAAAGGGCTTAATTTAACATTAATTATGATTAAATATGTAATAATTATAAGGGACCCGGCAAAATCAGCTGCTTATTCTTTGACAGCTCAGAGGCGTTTTTTCGTATAAATAAGCCACTAATTAAAACTGATACTTTAATTACTAATTAAAAGAACAAACACTTTACTAAAACACTATTAGTCACACACTTAACACTTCAAACTGGTACACTTTTACACTCTCAAACTCGCCGATAGAATCGCAGTCTTAGCTCTTGATGTTATCTCTTCGCTGTCTCACTTGAAAACTACTCCTCGGCCGGGTCATGCTGTGTATTTATACCAGCCACTCAAATCTACAAAGTACGAGAAGATTCGACTCTAGAAAGTTCCCGAGTTAGGTGCGCGAACATTCTAGAGTATCGCTGTCTCTTTCTACAGGTTTCTCTTTCACACCCGTCCAGAATGTTCTCTCTATAGCTGTCTCATTCACATCCTTCCAGAACATTCTCTCATGCTGTCTTTATCTAATAGTGCTTTCTCTTTCACTCCTATGGGAAATTTAGCTATATACCGATTTGTACTTGAGAGGCCCAAAAGGGGTCCTGAAAACGCCTGAAAACGGGTTTTCAGGTTATTGCGCCTTCCGATAGAGGGTATCCTGAAACGGCCTGAAAACATGTTTCAGGCGCCTGAAAACGACGGTATCTGGGGTGAATATTTGATTTTGTAGTATGTGAAAGAGGACCTTCTGAAACGGCCTGAAAACGCATTTCAGCCTGCTGAAAACGCTTCTAACGTGTCTAAAATCATATTTGTAGTTTTTATCATGCCACCGGCGTAACACTACCCCCTCCTAAGACATGCTCGTCCCGAGCATCATTATTCCCGTGGTATTTGGCGAGCCGGTCAACGTGAACAATCTTGCATGGGCTTCGTAAATTCCTCCGAATCCGATATGAAACGTCATTGATCTTCGTAACCACTGTACGAGCTGCCATCCATGGTTTACCGTTGGATACTTTTTCCACAACTACACATCGACGACCTCCCTGACTTGCTGTTCCTGGTAAACGCACTGGGACTCGAACCTGTGCCTTTGGTAGGAGAACAGTTCTTCTAGAGCAGTAAACATTCCCACTAATTCTTCCTTCCATAGGAACCTCATCAAATCTAGTTTTCAGGACTCCAACTTCCATGTCAATTTTATAACCATGGCACCTCATAAAATCTAGTCCAATAATACAGTCATCAATTATGTCGGCAACAATCACTTTGTGCCGATAAATGTGCTTGCCAATTCTTAAATTCACTCCTGTCTCTCCCTTGATGGGAATATACTGGCCAGTGGCTGTAAGCAGCTGTAGATGCGTCGGCTGGACTACATGACCTCGAGTCAGGTGTTTCAGAAGCCAATGATTAATCACCGTCCGAGAAGCTCCGGTGTCGATAGTAAGGTTACATGGTATTCCACCAATTTCTCCCTTGACGACCAGACTATTCCCGTCGTTGGCTTGTGAGATAACTACTGGGACATTTCGACCTCCAGCCAGCACTCGTCCCTTAGTCCTGGCTCTTACTCGTTTCCCTGCTGCGGCTCTGGTCGTATAGAGCCCTTATTCCTGGTCACAGGGGATTCATCTCGTTCTCTCCTGCTGCTTCTTTTCGGGCAACTAGTTTGTATATGGCCAAGTTCTCCACAATGGTAACATCGTGGCCCAAACTTCCGATGAGGTGCAATGCTTCTTTTCGGGCAACTAGTTTGTATATGGCCACGTTCTCCACAATGGTAACATCGTGGCCCAAACTTCCGATGAGGTGCAATCTTTCTTTTCGGGCAACTAGTTTGTATATGGCCACGTTCTCCACAATGGTAACATCGTGGCCCAAACTCCCGATGAGGTGCAATCGGCTCCCTGGCAGAAATCTCACGTAGCTTATACGATCCTGATGAATCTTGGCGTACAGCTTCAACTTCTAGGGCATGAGCTACGGCATCCTTAAGGCTTTCGTGGTGCCCTAGTCGTACTGCCGCCCTTACTTCCAAATCTCGGATCCCATCAACAAATGCCTGCACCAGCATGGTTTTTATCAATGAGTCAGCTGAACGTTGGTATGCCTTTCTGACCAGCTTTTCAATTTCCAGGGCCCATTGTTGCAATGTCTCATTACGTCCCTGCGTTCTGTCTTTCAGCTGAGCTCGGTAGACATGTTCCAGATGACTGTCTCCGTAACGGGCTTCTAATGCTTCTAGAAGCCGGTCGTAAGTTTGCTCTTTTCCAAGAGCTTCTAGAATTGTAAGAGCCTCGTCACGAAGTGCCAGCGTCAGAGCCGTCATCGCTTGCTTCTTACTCCAACCGTTTGCTTTGGACACGGACTCAAACTGTAGCTTGTACGCCGCCCACGAAGATGTACCATCAAAAGGAGGCGCCTTAAATTTTCCACCTCCCGGTACAGATATCTCAGGTGCGCAAGTACTGATGCCACTAGCTACTTTTAATTCAAGTTTCTGGAGGCGACGCTCAACCGCTTCCTCTACAACATGAATCTTGTTCTCCATGTCACTGAGCTTCCCTTGGACTTCGTACATTTCTTGCTTCCATTCAGTAGCAGCCTTGTGCAACTCTTGAAGAATCAATTTCGACTGTTCTTCTTGTTTCCGCGACTGTTCTTCTTGTTTCCGCGACTGCTCCTTCAGGAGAATCAGAATAGTTCTGAGGTCTACGTCTTGAGTACTCTTAGCCTGCAAACCAGACGGACCGGGCTTGGATGCAGTATCCTCACATGCTGGAGGCTCTTCACGTACTGCAATATCCTCCTGCGCTGCAGGTTCCTCACGTGCAGTTTGGCTCCGGGTCACAACTCCTTTTGGCTCGGTCTCGTTATCACGTGGCGTTATACCCATTTTCTATCCCGCTTCTGACACCAAATGTTACGTTCGTGGGGTGGGTTTTCTATAGAAAATGTATAAATAAGCCACTAATTAAAACTGATACTTTAATTACTAATTAAAAGAACAAACACTTTACTAAAACACTATTAGTCACACACTTAACACTTCAAACTGGTACACTTTTACACTCTCAAACTCGCCGATAGAATCGCAGTCTTAGCTCTTGATGTTATCTCTTCGCTGTCTCACTTGAAAACTACTCCTCGGCCGGGTCATGCTGTGTATTTATACCAGCCACTCAAATCTACAAAGTACGAGAAGATTCGACTCTAGAAAGTTCCCGAGTTAGGTGCGCGAACATTCTAGAGTATCGCTGTCTCTTTCTACAGGTTTCTCTTTCACACCCGTCCAGAATGTTCTCTCTATAGCTGTCTCATTCACATCCTTCCAGAACATTCTCTCATGCTGTCTTTATCTAATAGTGCTTTCTCTTTCACTCCTATGGGAAATTTAGCTATATACCGATTTGTACTTGAGAGGCCCAAAAGGGGTCCTGAAAACGCCTGAAAACGGGTTTTCAGGTTATTGCGCCTTCCGATAGAGGGTATCCTGAAACGGCCTGAAAACATGTTTCAGGCGCCTGAAAACGACGGTATCTGGGGTGAATATTTGATTTTGTAGTATGTGAAAGAGGACCTTCTGAAACGGCCTGAAAACGCATTTCAGCCTGCTGAAAACGCTTCTAACGTGTCTAAAATCATATTTGTAGTTTTTATCATGCCACCGGCGTAACAGTATTCTTACTGCCGTCACCACACGGCATTTCATGAATTTTCAACATAACTAAATTAAACCGTCTCTTCCAGGGTCTATCAGCCCGCGTCGTACAAGCGCAACAACGCGCCGTGTCGTACCTCGAGCAACATTTGAAGCTTCTCTCCGACTTCGGCGACCCGTACTCGATGGCCGTGGTGGCGTACGCCCTCACCGTGGCCAAGGCTTCCAGCTCCGAGCATGCCTTCAAGCTGCTTAGCGGCTTCCAGCGCGCTGAAGGTACACCATCAGTCCACTGGTGGACATAGGCCTCTCCTTACCTTTAGGACTTTAGGAGATCTCATAATCACGGGTTGGCGATCACAGTAGTGTGCTGCTCATCATCAATCTTCATTATGGCATTTCTTTGAGCGATTTCACTACTGTGACTTCTGTGGCAACATTATTACGCGATTTCCGTGGGTATCTCATTTTTTTTTGGATATCTTGGTAGTCAACTACTTCTACCAAGATATCCAAAAGTTCTTGCATCTGGGTCAAAATTATTTTCGTTGTCTTGTTTCATACCATTCTGTCACGCTTCTAGTTGCTGTCTCGACGCAGTATATAAAAAAATCCGGTGCACTTGTATTTCTTTTTCACGCTCAATATTAATCCACACATCAAATATTGGAAACAAAACATCTCATACAAAAATCACAACTGTGTCACGTTTTTTAGGGACACAAAATAAGACAACGAAAAGACTTTTGACCCATCTCTCACGGGTTTCGTGTGTTAAGGCTGCCACCGAAGTCACAGCGTTTGAAACGCTCGGAAAAATACCCATTAAATGAATAGTCATGGTCAGTGACGCATTTCCCTTAGTCGAGTATATCACCCACTGGAAAAGGGATGGCGACAAATGTATTTACTGCCGTCACCACGAAGGCTGAAGGTATATCCTTGTGGTAGTCCTGCCTGGAGAAACATTAGCTTCTCTCCGACTTCGGCGACCCGTACTCGATGGCCGTAGTGGCGTACGCCCTCACCGTGGCCAAGGCTTCCAGCTCCGAGCATGCCTTCAAGCTGCTTAGCGGCTTCCAGCGCGCTGAAGGTACACCATCAGTCCACTGTAGGACAAAGGCTCTTATTACCTGGCCGTATGGAGTTGGACGCCCCTAATCGTAGTACTTATCATGTTCCGAAGAGGGTTTTTAGCCGTTAAACGTTGCGGGACACTTCTGGGTTAGTTGGCCCAGGACCGAGATGAGTGGCGTACTAGAAGAGATGCCTATGCTCAGCAGTGATGATGATGAATCGCAGTAGTCCATTATAATGTTGCTGCTCATCAATCTTCAATCTGCAGGAACACTTCAGTCTTTTTCAGTCCTCTATTGGACATAGGTTCTCCTATTACCTACGCGTATAGACGCATTAGGACGTCCGCCGTGGATCGTATTCTTCATTACTGATGGTCGCGACATCTGCCATGGATTCCTACATTGTAAATGCCCATAATGGCGGGTTGGCGATCACAGTATTGTATCCACTATGATGCTGCTGGCGATCTTCGATAAATGAATGGCCAGTGGCACTTTCCCTTAAGCCACGGAAAGAGTAGGTGGTGACAAATGTATTTACTGCCGTCACCACGAAGGTGGCTGAAGGTATATCCCTGTGGTAGTCCTGCCTGGAGAAACATTAGCTTCTCTCCGACTTCGGCGACCCGTACTCGATGGCCGTGGTGGCGTACGCCCTCACCGTGGCCAAGGCTTCCAGCTCCGAGCATGCCTTCAAGCTGCTTAGCGGCTTCCAGCGCGCTGAAGGTACACCATCAGACCACTGTTGGACAAAGGCTCTTATTACCTGGCCGTATGGAGTTGGATGCTCCTAATCGTAGTACTTATCATGTTCCGAAGAGGGTTTTTAGCCGTTAAACGTTGCGGGACACATCTGGGTTAGTTGACCCAGGACCGAGATGAGTGGCGTACTAGAAGAGAGGTGTATGCTCAGCAGTGGGCGATAAATGGCCGAAATGATGATGATGATCATACGTCGCACTCTAGCGGGCAGTTTAGTGGCAAGGTAAGGTTTACAAAAAAAATCTTAATAAATAGTCTAATTCAAAACGAAGCACCAAACTGCCCGCTGGAGTGCGACGTATGATGATGATGATGTAATCCATTATAATGTTGCTGCTCATCAATCTTCAATCTGCAGGAACACTTCAGTATTTTTCAGTCCTCTATTGGACATAGGTTCTCCTATTACCTACGCGTATAGATAGATAGACGCATTAGGAAGTCCGCCGTAGATCGTATTCTTCATTACTGAGGGTCGCGACATCTATCATGGATTCATGCATTGTAAATGCCCATAATAGCGGGTTGGCGATCACAGTAGTGTATCCACTATGATGCTGCTGGCCATCTTCGATAAATTAATGGCCAGTGGCACTTTCCCTTAAGCCACGGAAAGAGTAGGTGGTGACAATTGTATTTACTGCCGTCACCACGAAGGCTGAGGGTATATCCTTGTGGTAGTCCTGCCTGGAGAAACACTTGCTTCTCTCCGACTTCGGCGACCCGTACTCGATGGCCGTAGTGGCGTACGCCCTCACCGTGGCCAAGGCTTCCAGCTCCGAGCATGCCTTCAAGCTGCTTAGCGGCTTCCAGCGCGCTGAAGGTACACCTTCAGTCCACTGTTGGACATAGGCTCTTATTACCTGGCCGTATGGAGTTGGACGCCCATAAATTGTCCACTATAATGTTGCTGCTCGTCATCAATCTTCAACAAACCCCGGATGACGGGAGCAAAAATGCGTTTGTCACTAGTGCTTAGTTAAATATCGACTTTTCTATCGACATCCATACCAACATTTTATGAATTACAAATGTATTGATCAACAGTAATTTAGGCAACCGTACGTAATCAGAGGCATTGCGATTTAAAATTGATTAACAATAATATGCCAATAATGCCTAATACCATAGGACAGTTACAAAATCGAAATGAAAGCCTAAAAAGCAGCTTGAATGTCGCTCAGAATTTCAAAGGGCACTTGTTAAGATTACTTTTACATCCTCGGCGAAATTATTCACAAAAAATATCAGAATGTGTTGACTAAAAAAATTGGTGAATTCATATTAAAAATCTTATATATTTTTTGATATCTGGAAAAGAAGTGGAACTACTAGGGAAACATAATTAGCATAATCTATAAATTTCAAATTAAAAAATCGTTTATATGCATGTCGATAGAATAGTCGATATTTAACTAAGCACTAGTGACAAACGCATTTTTGCTCCCGTCATCCGGGGTTTGATCTTCAGTCTGCATATCAGTCTTTCTCAGTCCTCTATTGGACATAGGTTCTCCTTTTATCGCCTATATACGCGTAGGTACAAGGCTACGAACAAATAAAACATGGAAGCCGCACTTTAGTAAATTGCCAGTAGTTAATTTCAAAAACGTTCCTGAATTTTAGTTGACAAATGTCACCCCCTCTTTAATGCATGACGGTAATGAATTTCAATGTTAATCTATAAAAACTAAAACCGCCATTTAAAAATAGTTGTGATTGGTCCATCAAACTTTTGATTGGCTATATATATACAACATATATAATATATGTTATATTCTATTTGTTGTAATATGTATCCAAATAATCTAAGAATAATGTTTCAATTGTACTACTAACGCCATCTTTTAATACTTATTAGTATTTGTTGTCTGTGGTATATTGTCATCTATGGACATTGGTAAAAAAAATAAAATTAGTCTTGTTCGAACCGCCATTTGTTTTATTACAGGTTATGGGCTAACAAAGCTTTCAGCCTGGTTTTTTCGGTATTTTCGCGTGTGTTTTATCAAAATGTCGACATCGAGTTACATAGTTAATGTTCCTAAATTAAAAGGACGCGAAAACTATGACGATTGGGCGTTCGCGGTGAAAAACTTTATGCTGTTAGAAGGCATCGACATTGACGCCATCAACACGGATATGAGTGAAGTGGAAAATAAGAAAGCTAAAGCCAAGTTGGTGATGACTATTGATCCTTCCCTATATGTGCACATCAAGGACGAGAATACGATAAGTGCTTTGTGGACAAAATTGAAGCAATTGTTCGACGACAATGGATTTACAAGGAAGATTGGTTTGCTACGTACATTAATATCTATTCGTCTAGAAAATTGCGATTCAATGACAAGTTACGTATCTCAAGTGGTGGATACAGCGCATCGGTTAAAAGGGACAGGTTTCAACATCGGCGAAGAATGGATCGGCTCATTACTTTTGGCGGGGCTACCTGAAAAGTTCGCGCCAATGATAATGGCGATAGAACATTCTGGATTGACTATAAGTTCAGACGTCATTAAAACAAAATTGCTCGATATGACCTCTGAAGTTGGCAGTAGTGGAGCAGAAGCGGCTTTTTTCTCAAACGGTCGAGAAAAGGTTGGCACTACTAGCCATAAGTCAAAACAAACGTCGAAGTCATCGCATTTGACAAGTAAAACGTCAAACGGCAAGCAAATCAAATGTTATTCGTGTCAGAAAATTGGGCATTATAAAAATCAATGTACAGAACCAAAGAAAAAGGTGGCTGGTGCATTCAGTGCTGCATTTCTATGTGGAGGTTTCAGTCCAGAAGATTGGTACGTGGACTCGGGCTCAAGTTTTCACATGACAGCAAACAAAGATTGTTTATTGCAAGTTCGGCAAGCACACGATGTAGGCGATATAGTAGTTGCGAACAAAACCACAATGCCAGTTGTATGTGCCGGTGAAACGCAAATCACAACAATAGTGAATGGTTCACATATTGAAGTTCCAGTGCAAACAGTTTATTGTGTTCCTGACCTGACAACCAATTTGCTATCAGTCAGCAAGTTGATAAAAAACGGAAACACAGTTACATTCACCGATGATGCGTGTTTTATCCGTAATCAACAGAATGTGCTAGTTGGTGTAGCGAATTTGGAAAATGGAGTGTTCAGGTTAAATATTGTGAAGCAAGGATTAGCAGCGGCAGTTACACATACAACAGATTCAAGGCAATGGCATACAAGACTCGGTCATATAAACAAAAATGACCTAGAAAAAATGAAGAATGGTGCAGTCCAGGGTGTGTTTTACACAGATAAGCCAGATGTTCAGAAATCAAACTGTGAGGTCTGTTGTGAAGGGAAACAGGCTCGTTTACCCTTTCCATCTGCAAACCATAGGGCTGAAACATTATTGGAAGTAGTGCATTCAGATTTAGCAGGACCAATGGAGACACATTCCATAGGTCAGGCAAAATATTTTCTGCTGTTTGTGGATGATGCAAGTCGTATGTGTTTTGTTTATTTCCTGAAAGAGAAGAGCCAGGTCCTAAAGTGTTTCAAGGAGTTTCAGAGCATGGCAGAGAACCAAACCGGAAATAAAATTAAAATACTTCGGACTGACAATGGGGGAGAATATTGTTCAGAAGCTATGGAAAGCTATTTGAAGACAGCTGGTATTATCCATCAAAGGACAAACCCTTACACTCCACAACAGAATGGTCTCTCTGAGAGATTTGTGAGATCAGTTACAGAGAAAGCAAGATGTCTACTCTTTGAATCAAAATTAGATAAGTCTTTCTGGGCAGAGGCAGTTAACACGGCAGTGTACTTAAAAAACAGGTCGCCGGCTTCTGGTTTAGGAGATGTGACACCATTTGAAAAATGGACAGGAAAGAAACCAGATCTGAGTCATGTCAGGGTCTTCGGAAGTCCTGTGATGGTGTATGTACCTAAAGAGAGAAGACTGAAATGGGACAAGAAAGCTGAGAAATATATCTTAGTTGGGTTTCCTGAGAATGTTAAGGGTTACAGAATATATAATCCAAAGACACGGCAGATTACTACAAGCAGAGATGTGTTCATCATGGAGAAGAAACCGGTGGATACAGAAATATCTCATATGGTAGTGCAAGAATCCAGTAGTGATCCTAGGCAGCAGCTAGTGGGTGGAGATCCGGAAAAGCTGCAGCCAGTAGAGGAAGAATCAGAAGATGATAGTACCCTTATGGACCCGAATGATTCTACTTATGTTGGAGAATCAACTGTGACGTCAGATGACTCAATTTTCACAATGTGTCAAGATGAGAGTGACATTTCACAGCCAGAAGAGGAACTCATAGTGAATAGCAAGAGAGTCAGAAAACCAGTTGACAGATATGGTTTTTCAAACCTGTGTGTGGTAGACGAGGCTTGTGGTGAAGAAATCACCTATGAGGAAGCAATGAATGGTCCAGAGAAGGAGATGTGGAGACAGGCAATGAAAGAAGAGTTAAATGCTTTTGAAGAAAATCAAGCATGGGAAGTCATCGATGTCAAGGAAGCTGATAGGGTAGTGCAGTGCAAGTGGGTGTTTAAAAAAAATTTTGAAAGTGATAACAAAGTGAGGTTTAGGGCTCGTTTAGTGGCTAAGGGTTTTTCTCAGAAACAAGGTGTGGACTATAAAGAAACATACTCACCTGTTCTTAGATATTCAACACTAAGACTGTTATTTGCTTTGAGTGTAAAACTAAACTTCCAAATAACCCATCTCGATGTAACAACCGCTTTCTTGAATGGCTATCTCGAAGAAGATGTGTTTATGCAAGTTCCACCAGAGTTAAATTGTAAACCTAATACTGTGCTCAAGTTAAAGAAGGCCATATATGGGCTAAAACAATCTGCTAGAGCTTGGAATAAACGGGTCAATGATTGCTTATTAAATTTGGGCTATGTCAAGTCAAAGTATGAACCTTGTTTATATAGTAAGCGTGTAAAAAATGAGCAGATTATTGTCACTGTATTTGTAGATGATTTTTTCATTTTTTCAAATAGTCAAAAGCTGACAGATGATTTGAAAACTAATTTAATGTCAAACTTTAAAACTAAAGATTTGGGGCCATTAAAAAAATGCTTAGGCATGAGAGTGAAAATGTATGATGATGGCAGTATTTCTTTGGATCAGGAGCAATTTGTTAAACAAATTTTGTCAAAGTTTAACATGTTAAATTGTAATTCTGTTGATACTCCAATTGAAAACAATTTAAAATTAGACAAATCTGAACAAAGTTGTGAACAATACCCTTATCAACAGCTGATAGGGAGTCTGATGTACTTGTCTGTACTTACACGTCCAGACATTAGTTACAGTGTCAGTTATTTGAGCCAGTTCAATAATTGTTTTACATCAGTTCATTGGACACATGCAAAAAGAATATTAAAATATTTAAAGAAAACGAAATCTTATGGTTTAATGTTTAAAAATAACGATAAAAAGTTAGAAGGTTTTGTTGATGCGGACTGGGCTTCAAATAACGTTGACAGGAAGTCATACACAGGTTACTGCTTTATGCTGTCAGGATCTGTCATATCATATGAGTGTAAGAAGCAGCAAACTGTGGCGTTAAGCTCTGTCGAATCTGAGTATATGGCGTTGTCTGAGGCAGTCAAAGAGGCTATTTACCTAAAAAATTTGATCTCAGAAATAGTCAGTTGTGACTATAAAATCGTCCTATACAATGATAACCAGGGTGCTCAAAAGTTGAGCGAAAATCCTTTGTTCCATAAGAGGACAAAACACATAGATGTTAGACATCATTTTGTTAGAGAAGCTGTTGCTAACAATCTTGTAAAACTTGAATACTTGTCAACATCTGAGATGCCCGCAGACCTTTTGACCAAAGGGCTGAGTACTATAAAACATAATTACTTTATAAACAAAATGGGCATTCAGAATATAGTGTAGGTAATTTTATTACATTATTTTCTTATATTCATGGGTACTTAGATTATTTTGATAAGAGGAAGTGTTGTAATATGTATCCAAATAATCTAAGAATAATGTTTCAATTGTACTACTAACGCCATCTTTTAATACTTATTAGTATTTGTTGTCTGTGGTATATTGTCATCTATGGACATTGGTAAAAAAAATAAAATTAGTCTTGTTCGAACCGCCATTTGTTTTATTACACTATTAACATTTACAAATGTGTTGCGCCGAAATATACGCGGTTTTAAGAAAAGCGCTATGTTCTGCCCATCTTGGCACAGTAGGCATGATGACTGGCAAATCAAATCAGCATCTTTTTTCGAACTGTCAAAACGATCAGCACTCAACTCAACGATGACCTAACCTCTTTTAAATTCTTTTAATGTATTATAACTACAGTCATCATCCCTATTGAACAATTGATTTTGGGGGCATTTTTGAGCTGGCGTTAGGCGTTCATGTTATATATGGTCGCAGGTAAAAGGTGAATTCCTAATGCTGATATAAGCATCAGGAAGTCCGCGGTGCATCGTATGCTTCATTACTGAGTGTCGTGACATCTACTTATTCATTTCAATTAAATATTTGACTGACTAAAGAAGACTAAACACATGTGCAAATAACGGAATTGGCAGTCTCAACGCCGATATCATAATATTGTGGCTCTTATTTCGACGAGGGAATATGTTCATAACATCATAATATTCAAATCATTAAATTTCCCCCACAGGTGGCCTAGTATACTGGGGCAAAGAGCGCGTCCCCCAACCGCCGTACAAAATGGAGAACCAAAAGCCGTTCCTCCTCCCTCGCCTGCCATACAAATACGACTCATACAACATCGCGGCCACGGCGTATGCGCTGCTCGCCTGCATGGACCACCAGGACAACAACGAGCCGATAGTCATGTGGCTCAACGCGCAGCGACTCACTGATGGCGGCTGGGCCTCCACGCAGGTATAACACAGTATAACGTACAAGTACGACTCGTCTGCTAGCCTGCATGGACCACCAGGACAACAACGAGCCGATAGTCATGTGGCTCAACGCGCAGCGACTCACTGACGGCGGCTGGGCCTCCACGCAGGTATAACACAGTATAACGTACAACGACTCGTCTGCTAGCCTGCATGGACCACCGGGACAACAACGAGCCGATAGTCATGTGGCTCAACGCGCAGCGACTCACTGACGGCGGCTGGGCCTCCACGCAGGTATAACCACAGTGTAACGTACAAGTACGACTCGTACAACATTTCATTATCACTGATTGTTTTTTATACAGGGTGTAAGTCTAATACGGGCGAAGCTTTTAACTGATGTTAGTTTACGACATAATAAGTACATTCAAATAACTTTTACTTAAAATTAGAGCAACAAAATTTTCCATACAAAATAATTCGGCGCGAAATGTAGAGCAACATACGCGAGTTAAAGACTCGATGACAGCTAATTTCAAAAGCAGATGACATAACTGACATATCAACAATAACAAATGTTCGTACCTACATTGCTGCTCCGTTAATTTAAAAAAATTCTGTGGGGTGATAATTAACAGTAACTTTAAAAAAAACTTGTAATCCATGATTACACTAATGAATCCCATGCCTGGTTTAATTGATCGCCCGTATTAGACTTACACACTGTATACTGAGTCGAAACAGCAACTAAAAACGTGACAGAGTGGTATGAAACAAGACAACGAAAAGAATTTTGACCCGTGTGTCGCGACACGACACGACTATCCCGTAGCCCGCTGACGGTGACGTATGCCTGGCGAGCACACCGTCTGAATATGCCTAAACTGTATATCACGAATAAATTAAGGTTTCTTTCAATCTGTTACAAGTTAGCGAAAAATGAGGCAAAGGGGCCTATTTCTCGAACGCTTGTAACTTGTAATACAAGTGGAAGTCTCTTTTTAACACTATTAATAGCAGGGATCGGAACCGGTTTTTTAGAGAAACCTCGAAATAGCTCAATACCTTAAAATGTTTTGCACTCTTTATGTAGTACTCAACATTTTATGTAATTATTAACTTCGTATTTTTGAATTACTCCATTAACAAAAAATATATATACCGAAGAACGAAAAAGAACGGAATTCGAACCGTTCTTTTGTATGGAGAAAAAACCGGTATCCGATCCCTGATTAATAGGCTACTTGACCCATTTTTAAAGTTTGTCGTATATTATTAATCAATATCTGTTTAACGGAAAAAAAATATAAATATACTTTTTTACGACCTAGAAAACCGCAAAATTATAACTTAAAATTTAAACTTTCGTAACCGCGCGAAAACGATACTAGCCATGTTAATGCTTCGATTATCTGTGGTGTGACGTCACTCAAACTGAAAACAAACATTTGACATGTCACTTATGTTATGTCAATGTCACAGCAAAGCTACTTGCCTACATGTCCATGGCGAATTTCACTCGATATAAGATTCGACATGAAGTTAGTTTAAGATCCTATGACGTCACATCATGGCCGACACCGTTTTCAGAGTACGAAATTAAAAAAAATAAAACAAATTTTTCAACGAAAAATATGTACCCATCAAACACTTTTAATACACCGTAATCGAAAAATATTGATCTTTTCAATAAATACTACAGAAAATAATATTTTTTTGCACTAAATTTGATATGAGTCAAGTAGCCTATTAGATAACGACTTCCGCTTGTATTACAAGCTTTCGAGAAATAGGCCAGTCGTTCTATTCGGTTTTCTAATGTGTTTTTAACCAACAGGACACATACATCGCCCTCCGCGCCCTCATCGAGTACACAAACCGCAAGCGACTCCGCGACGTGTCCGCACTAACCGTCACAGTGGACGCCGTCGCTCTCTTGGGCGCCACACGCGTGCTGCACGTCGAGAACAACAACCTGGCCACCAGGCAGTCCATCGACGTGAGTACACCGACACAGTTATGTCACGGAGGGATACACAAACCGCAAGCGACGCGACGTGTCCGCACTAACCGTCACAGTGGACGCCGTCGCTCTCTTGGGCGCCACACGCGTGCTGCACGTCGAGAACAACAACCTGGCCACCAGGCAGTCCATCGACGTGAGTACACCGAAACAGTTATGTTACGGAGGGATACACAAACCGCAAGCGACGCGACGTGTCCGCACTAACCGTCACAGTGGACGCCGTCGCTCTCTTGGGCGCCACACGCGTGCTGCACGTCGAGAACAACAACCTGGCCACCAGGCAGTCCATCGACGTGAGTAGTTCATAGTTTTTTATTCATATAACAATATGTATACGAGCCCCGATGCAGTGGAGTTCGTCTAGTTCGAAACAATTTTTACAAATTTTTGAATATTTTAAAAATGATCACATGCTAATGATAAATTGTATGAACGTTAGTCATGGTTAATGTACTACATTTCAAGAGACACAACAATCTGAAGTACGCTTTTGTTGCTTAATAAATCGATTTTTACAAACCAGTGTCTAAATTATATTTTCGTTCACCACCGTAATTCCGCGCTTATAAGCTTGACGCAAAATTCGCAGTGCATCAGGTGTACCATGTCGTCTTTAATATTAATGGCGTTCTTTACATTCATTGATTATTTAGAAAATTAAAAATTATGGAAAAAATTTAAAAAAATACCTCTCGTAAAATAGTTTTTTTTTATTCTGATTTATTAAGTGCAAATATTTTATACTCAAAGAAACTATTTTAGTACTACTATTGAATAGAGAAGGTTTTGTTTCTAAACCTTTTCCCCCGGATGAACGGGATAATCTCGAAAAACTGTCTAACTGGACGAGAACATATGCATCGGGGCTCGTATTGCATAAACGCGTATTCTTTCTGGATTAAATGATAAAACATTATTTTTGTTAATATTTAATGCTCAATTGTCGTTCCAAAACTGACGTCGAAGTTAACTTTTTTGTGAGAGTTAAGCTAATTGGGTGTCCCTAGAAGTGAAAATGTCCAGTTATGTTACGGAGGGCCGCTCGATCGGACTCGGGCGGGCTGTCGAGCATCCAATGTGCTCATTCACCCCATATCCCTTAGCTGGAGCTGCAGGTTAATGTTCCGGTAGCGTTCCCCCAATACTTCCCTCTGGCCTTCCAATTTTCTCGCAGAACTGCAGGACGTCTCTAAGGTCGACCTCCCTGAGTTCCTTCTCCAGCCTATCCCTGCTAAACATGACATATCTCGCCGCTGCGTACATGAACGAGCTTAACCCCGAGATGGTCCCGTTGCCACCAAGTTGGGGTTTGATGATGGCATCCTGAAATCGAGGGATCACTTCAAATGTTATAGGTACACGTATGGCGCTTTTGGTAATTTTCATACGTTTACAAGAATTTGCGTTCAGAAAGTAGGATTTGATGATAGTATCGTGGAGAAATCGGTTGAAATGGGTTGTTTTTAAATTTTCATCACACTTGTTCGGTAAGTGCGTCAATGCGTTGCGGCGATGTGCGCCGTAGATGCATCATTACACTCTTGGGCTGTCAAGGATTTTTATACAACATTACGTCGTACTAGCGCGGCGCCTGCACGCCGAGATTTCTTTTATAAAAATGATAAATTTAAGTCATTCCTGATTTAGACCATTTTACAGTAGTTTTGTGAAAGTATATTGTTTTTCATCACACTTGCTGTCTAAGCGCGCCATTGCTTGCGTTCGTAGCGGGAGTAATAGAAAAGTGAAATGCCCTAGGGAGTAATAGAAATGTCAGTACGTCATTTCATAATATTATGTCTTAAAACTTATTTTTTTGTCGGCAAGTGTGATGAAAAACATTGTATGCATCACGGTCGGTAAGCGGAATACTAACTCGAGTCATAAAAGCCCTCCGCCTAACGGCGTCGGGCTTCTAACACTCCTTAGTAATTCCGTACTTACCTCCCTTGATGCACAATGTACTATTATAAAAATGATAAATTTAAGTCATCCTTGATTTAGACCATTTTAGAGTAGTTTTGTGAAAATATATTGTTTTATTTACTTTTTTTGCCCCACCGGTGGGATGAAAAACATTGTGTGTGCCACGGGCGGTACAAGAATTATGAACTCGTGTGAAGTAAAGCCCGCGCCTTCGGCACTGGTCTCACCGCGAGCTACTAAGCTATGAACTATTGGCTATAAACACGCACTCCCGTGTAAATAAAAGAGACACGGCGATACTCGCCCGGCGGTGATAGCTGATAGCTGGGCGAGTATCACCGTGTCTCTTTTATTCTTTTGGTCTCGCGGTGAGACCAGTGCCTTCGGCTTGGGCTTTACTTTCACACTCGTTCACAAATTCTTATTATTTATTTATTTATTTAATCTTTATTGTACAAAAGAAAACCTTAATGTACAAAAGGCGAACTTAATGCCAAAAGGCATTCTCTACCAGTCAACCTTGAGGCAAAGCAGAGAAGTTGTGGGCGGTGCTATACAAGATTACTTACTACTTACTATCAATGAAACTACCCTACGCCTACGACACAAATATTCTTACTAAAATAACATACTTATTGACCGCCCTTAATACATAATGTACTGATGTGATTATTATTTCGCCCCAGATCCCGTCCGCGTGGGGCACGGTGAAGGTGGTAGCCCGCGGCACGGGCTACGCGATCCTGCAGATGTCCGTCACGTACAACGTGGACATCCCGCGCTTCCAGACCGAACCACCCGTGCGGGCCTTCTCGCTGCGAGCACAAGCGCACTTCTACGGCCGCAACCAGTCGCACATCGAGTACCAGGCCTGTGCTAGGTCAGTCTCATCATATTATTAGATCCTGCAGATGTCCGTCACGTACAACGTGGACATCCCGCGCTTCCAGACCGAGCCGCCCGCGCGAGCCTTCTCGCTGCGAGCACAAGCGCACTTCTACGGCCGCAACCAGTCGCACATCGAGTACCAGGCCTGTGCTAGGTCAGTCTCATCATATTATTAGATCCTGCAGATGTCCGTCACGTACAACGTGGACATCCCGCGCTTCCAGACCGAGCCGCCCGCGCGAGCCTTCTCGCTGCGAGCACAAGCGCACTTCTACGGCCGCAACCAGTCGCACATCGAGTACCAGGCCTGTGCTAGGTCAGTCTCATCATATTATTAGATCCTGCAGATGTCCGTCACGTACAACGTGGACATCCCGCGCTTCCAGACCGAGCCGCCCGCGCGAGCCTTCTCGCTGCGAGCACAAGCGCACTTCTACGGCCGCAACCAGTCGCACATCGAGTACCAGGCCTGTGCTAGGTCAGTCTCATCATATTATTAGATCCTGCAGATGTCCGTCACGTACAACGTGGACATCCCGCGCTTCCAGACCGAGCCGCCCGCGCGAGCCTTCTCGCTGCGAGCACAAGCGCACTTCTACGGCCGCAACCAGTCGCACATCGAGTACCAGGCCTGTGCTAGGTCAGTCTCATCATATTATTAGATCCTGCAGATGTCCGTCACGTACAACGTGGACATCCCGCGCTTCCAGACCGAGCCGCCCGCGCGAGCCTTCTCGCTGCGAGCACAAGCGCACTTCTACGGCCGCAACCAGTCGCACATCGAGTACCAGGCCTGTGCTAGGTCAGTCTCATCATATTATTAGATCCTGCAGATGTCCGTCACGTACAACGTGGACATCCCGCGCTTCCAGACCGAGCCGCCCGCGCGAGCCTTCTCGCTGCGAGCACAAGCGCACTTCTACGGCCGCAACCAGTCGCACATCGAGTACCAGGCCTGTGCTAGGTCAGTCTCATCATATTATTAGATCCTGCAGATGTCCGTCACGTACAACGTGGACATCCCGCGCTTCCAGACCGAGCCGCCCGCGCGAGCCTTCTCGCTGCGAGCACAAGCGCACTTCTACGGCCGCAACCAGTCGCACATCGAGTACCAGGCCTGTGCTAGGTCAGTCTCATCATATTATTAGATCCTGCAGATGTCCGTCACGTACAACGTGGACATCCCGCGCTTCCAGACCGAGCCGCCCGCGCGAGCCTTCTCGCTGCGAGCACAAGCGCACTTCTACGGCCGCAACCAGTCGCACATCGAGTACCAGGCCTGTGCTAGGTCAGTCTCATCATATTATTAGATCCTGCAGATGTCCGTCACGTACAACGTGGACATCCCGCGCTTCCAGACCGAGCCGCCCGCGCGAGCCTTCTCGCTGCGAGCACAAGCGCACTTCTACGGCCGCAACCAGTCGCACATCGAGTACCAGGCCTGTGCTAGGTCAGTAACATCATTTTATTAAACCTTGGGCCTATTGCATAACAAATTACAACTAATATTACAAGCGGAAGTCTCTTTTCTATCCCTCTTACCTGAAAGAGACTTCCGCTTGTATTATTAGTTGTAATTTGTTATGCAATAGGCCCCTTATCTGCCCTAGCTTTGAAAATTTCGGGATTAAAAGTGCGGCTCCACTGAGGCGGAGAGGAGCGGAGATGTGCAAAATTGACCAATCACATTCTTCAAAATCAAAATTCGAAAAACTGTCATGCGGTCTCAGTGGCCTCAGTGGAGCCGCACCCTAAATCCCATTTATTTCCAAACAGCTCGTTTTTTACCGGAATTTTTCGAAAAAATCAACGAAATTTTCTAGTTTAATTTTCTAGAGTTGAATGTGAATTAGGTCTATTTTTCACTTATACCACGAGAACGCGATGTCATCGAGGAAAAGACAATTAAAATAGATGAAAAGGAGTGACAGTGACAGTGATTATTTCTGTAAAAACCCGAAAAAAACTAAACTTTCATACATTCCCGAAAAAAAAAAATACATGATGTTTTTCGACATTTTCAACGCTAATCTGCCCCCCAAGCCGCCTCAACTCTTTCCGCGGGTGTCGTAAAAGTCGACTAAACGGTTGAAGTGTCACTGACCTGATTCTTTGATTTTTCTTTAACTTTTCAGGAGGAAAATGCTTTCATCCAATACGCTGAAGAAGAAGTTTGTTTTACTGCAGTTAAGGGCTTGTCCATTAACCACGTCATACAATTTTGACCTATTTTAGACCCTCACCATCCCCCATGGTGATACTGGGTGATATTTTCAGGACCCTCCCCCCCCCCCCCTAGCCAATATGACGTGTAATTACTACGAGGTAAATGTCCGCGAAATTTCAAAACTCAGTTCAGGATTTGACATCTGGTTATGTTTTAAAAGAAGTATGCTGTTCAGCAGAGTAACAAAAAATTACACGTGATTTGTCCGTTGACCCCCTATGGTTATAATTGGTGATTTTTTGTTGACCCCCTCTCCCCCTATACAGTATGACGTGATTAATGGACAAGCCCTAAGTAGAATGTTAGTAAAGTAATACAAAATAAATTTCAGACATAGCTTAAGAAATGCAGACAAAATTAAGCTTTTCAAACACAGAACTAGATACGGTAAACGGAATATCTTGTCCGATGTAGCACAGTTGTACAATAACCTACCTAGTGAACTGAAAAAGTGCCAAATAATAAAAACATTTAAAACCAAATTACGACAATTTATTAGTGATAATATATACTAAATGTTATCAAAAAGCTGGATGTAACTATTTATAAGATTTTGCTTTAGTTTAAGCTCATTGTAAGTGAATTTTTGTTGTTAATGAGTAATAAAGATCTTTAAACATAATGTTACGTTTTGGTACCCAGCTGGACATACCTAGAAGAGTCCCCCCGCTCAGGCATGGCGGTTCTGGACGTAGCCCTGCCCACCGGCTACATGGTGCAACAGCAGCGTCTCGACGTGTACGTGCTGTCGCGGCGCGTGCCGCGGCTGCAGCGCGCCAAGTACCTGCCCACGCAGCTGCTGTTCTACTTCGACTACGTGAGTACCCTGCCCAGCGCTGGACCTGGCCCTGCCCACGCTAGAAGCAGGAAGCCACAAAAAGTTTTGCAAAAAAAAAAGTTTTTTGCACCAAATTTTCAAAATGGTCCTTCGAGCCTGATTTTTTTGTGGGAGAATCTCTGAGGGTCCTCGATTAAAGAAAAAGTGTTTTTGTGATTCTCGGATCCAAGATGGCCGCCGTAGGGCCCGTCAAAGTTTGTATGGGAACTTAAACGGGGGGAGATAGGTGGGGGGTGCTCGACCAAATGTCATAGAGGACCCCGAGAGCTACATGGTGGCCCTGCCCACGCTACATGGTGCAGTAGCGTCTCGACGTGTACGTGCTGTCGCGGCGCGTGCCGCGGCTGCAGCGCGCCAAGTACCTGCCCACGCAGCTGCTGTTCTACTTCGACTACGTGAGTACCCTGCCCAGCGCTGGACCTGGCTCACCCACGGTACATGGTGCAGCAGTACCCATATGATGACATGACTACTAGTTACCCCCGACTAGTCTAGTGGTAACAAGTGAGGAAAAAATGGCGAACTACAATTTGGACCAACTGCTACTCAAGCTGCGTAAGTTAATTCGCTATTGGTCCGGATTTTAGGGCAAATTGCGTATTGGACGAAACGCTAATTGGACAAACAGCGACCTGGACCAAATGCGAGCCAGACGAACGGCTAATAAATCAACAATATGTGTTAATAAATATATTCTGATTCTTACCGCTGTCTCAAGTAATACGGGTCAGGTGTAATTGTTCATAGAAAATACTGCACGCTAGCTGATTTCAAGTAACTTTCAAGTTTTTATAGAATAGGTAGAATCCTTATTCCTTATTTATTTATTATCATTTTCCAGTTGGACTCTGAGACGACGTGCGTGAACTTCACGATCGAGCGCTGGTTCCCCGTCGCCAACATGTCGCGCTTCCTGCCTATCCGCGTCTACGACTATTACGCGCCTGGTACGTGACACATCTATTTTAGATTAACATAAACGATCGCAAAGATATTTGGTAATTTGGACCAGTTTTTTTAAGGTTTACTTTAGTTCAAGTTTTTTTTTATATTTGTACATTCTGAGGAGTGCCTTGTCAATAGAGATAGTTTATCTTATGAAAACAGACAAAATAACCCTTGTTGACAGAGTGGAAGTATGCTCTTTTGACAAGACACTCTTCATTTTTGTATGGTTTCTACTCAGAATCTAGGGCTCTCAAGCCTAGTGCAAGAAAAAAATGTATTGTACCATGAATTAGTCACATGATGTTTTCCTGCGTTTTGTATGTACAATCGCTACAAATGTTACACTATTAACAGTGTTTGGTAATTTTGAAATTGGAATTCAATATTTTGAAAATATTATTTAGCAATTTTTTTTTGTTGGCCACCATTGGTAGTGATCCTGCCTACAAAGCTATAGGTCTCAGCTTCGAATCCCGGTGAGGGCATTTTTTTATGTATTTATCATAAAAATATTTGTTTCATGGGTGTTAAATATGTAATACATTATGAAGATATGTATAATAGATAGATATGATACTTCAATAAATAGTATACACTGTGTTTCCATGACCCGGGCTTTTACGAAAATGGATAATAATACGCATTATTAGCAATCGTTTTCAAGTATTAACATTTGACAAATAATTATATTGACCGTACAATTTTTTTATTTCCTCCCCTCCGAACGATCAATATAACGCGCGTGTACTGCTTAGTTGTCAAACGTTGTTAGTGGCTACGATCTGTCATTGTCAAGTGCAAATTAACGACTCATTTTGAAGTACATTGCTTCTCAATTAACCTTTCTTAGAAAGTTAATTACTTATAAAATTAGCATTTTGAATCGAATAATGTTCACGGTTTGTCTAGAAATCTGCATCGCATTCCTCGGTTTCGATAAAAACCAGTATCATAGACACACACGTATATTCAAGTATCGTATCTATCTAATACAGGGTGTTTTTTTTTCGACCGTTCAAATTCTACGTAGTGAATGTGTAGGTCATACTCACCAACTTTTACTATGGGGACAAAGTCGAAATCGCGAAAAAAAAATCAGCTGTTTCATACCGGCCGAAATGTATGAAACAGCTGATTTTTTTTTCGCGATTTCGACTTTGTCCCCATTGTAAAAGTTGGTCAGTATGACCTACACATTCACTACGTAGAATTTGAACGGTCGAAAAAAAAACACCCTGTATAAATATCGTCATTATCGCCCTAAAAACTAATTTGACTAAGGACTAGGTTGATTTGTGTAAGATTATATCCATTATATTTATTATTTGAACCAGAGCGCTACAACGAGACGATCTTCGACGCGCTGCCGACGTACCTACTCAACATCTGCGAAGTGTGTGGCTCGTCGCAGTGCCCCTACTGCTCTATCTACAACGCGGCTACCCGACCTACTGTCGCGCTGCTACTGCTACTGGCAGCGCTCTATACTGTGGCGAGGCACATACAACCGGACATTGACACATAGCCTCATTTTCTAATAACTATACAGAATGGTTCACTAGTTACTGACACTCATTTTCAAAAAAGTATTTTTTCACTAGTTACTGAAAACCTTAGACTCATACCATACTTATTTAATTTTATTTTATTGGTTAAGAAACAAACAGTCGCATAAAAGTTACACATTACAACAATACATTTTTTAAATTGTAGACTTACAGTTTCCTTACTAGATAATATTTTAAATACTCGTAAAGCATACTATTTTATTTCAATCATGTTTTGAACCTTGCTATGTAATTAATAGTGCCGAATTCCGATAGCAAAAATCAGTAAAACATAAAATGATACTTTTTAGTACAGATGGTGCCTTTTTTAGGCACTAGTGCGAAAAGTAGCTCATTTTACATCAAGTCCAAAACTTCGGAGGGCCATCAGTACTAAAAAACGTCGTACGAGACACGTGCAAAAAAGAAAATTCATAACTCGTGCCGATTTAAAACCCTCCGTTCGGTCGTGTTTTATAACATCGCCACTCGTTTCGAATTTCATGTTTTTCGCACTTGTGTCGTAATGTACTATTATTGATTTTATGGAAGATTTAAATTTAGTAGAGTGGAGTGTTCTTTGGCGTTACTAAGGCTATATGTATAAATCAGACTGACCAACTTTTACTACGGAAACAAACCCAATCTCTCAGAGACGTTTCGTATATTTTGGTAGTGTGATCTCACTCTTAACCCTTAAATGCATGACCTTGACAAAGATTTCTTCAAATTTGAATTCTGACTTGTTGTCAATAGGGTTGAAAGTACATGATGCATATATACATCACTATGCATTTAAGGGTTAAGTTATTCTATGCCTTTTTTTTCGCAATTTTGGGGTTGGTCCCAGTATACGTTGCTCAGTCTTGGTATGGGTATTTCAGGTTTTCAGTGACTTGTAAAACATCCTGTATAGGTAAAAACTGTAACATAGTGATTATACTGATTATAAACTACATGACTACATCATATCACATATTAACATTTTGTATAATTAGGCTTATAAAAACCAAATTGTAATGTCGAGATTTTTCGAATTTGAAAGATGCTAGTGTAGCATATATAGGTGTTGTATTCTACCTCCCCGTATACCATATTATTTTTACTGCAAACTATCTGCTAATATTTTTGTCATCAGTTTAGTACGTTGACTTTTTAACAAATTACTTTATTCAACTAATATTATTCTTAAAACATGAAGTTACATGGAAGAGTTGTCTAATTGCCTGCACCCGTTAACGAATTAAGAAAATAACGTTTTATATCTGATGGCCATACTATCTTGAATTTATCATGAATCTCAATAAAATTCGTTTATCGACTCTCTAATGTGTAAACAGATATAACAAAAGTGATTGTAATTACATTATCATTGTTTAGTGTAGCATCAAAAATACTGTACTTATTTTAATTTTCTACTTATAAAATATAATTTTCACACTATAGTGTGTCCTGTTTTATATGAATAATATATATTTAAGATTGCAATCTTTTAAAAACATATTTTGTCAGTGATGTATTGGCAGCTAAAATACCAAGGCAGTTGTTTTAATATAATTATGGACTGCATTTATGACCTTCAGTTAAGGAGGCTTAGTTTATTGTAGAATCTCTTTGTTATTGTATAGTTTAGATTATTTTTTACTAACCACCGTTTGATATTAGCTTAATATTCTCATCTATTAAAAACTGCCTTCACTCCTTGCTTTTACTTACCACTTTTGTATTCCAATAATCTTTTTTTTTTTTGAAAGAATATCTGTCTAGATGTAAGAAATAACCAACCTCTCTATATGTATACATTACGTGAAGACATCTTGTCCTATCCATTCCAGATTAGTCAGTAATTAGAATAAAGCAGAAATACTAGGCTTAGTAAAGGTACTTCCTTTGTACATCTGTACATAGCAGTTAATAATGGCAACGAAAACTAGCCATCCACATATTACATACCTACTTATTTTTATTTCACATTATCAAACATTAATTATAGTTAATGTGTTTAGACCCTTCTTTTGTTTTTCAATATTATTCCTTTCCGTTGGTGCTGTCAGCATTTATTTCTTATTTACCTTCCTTATAGTATTTCATTTGGCTTCAAGCCTACAGGTACCTTTTCATTCTTTATAATATACTTCAACATATCTGAATTAAACATTCTAAAACTTAAAAAATGAGAGAAATAGTTTAAAGTATTTTGAAATGTAGCATGAAATGCAAACTTGCCTTTTGGAGAAACATATAAGTATGATAGCATTCAACCAATGTAATGTGTATGTATATAATTTTATATCTTAGTGTATATGTTTAGATGTAAGAATTACTTTATTTTATCCTTTGTCAGTATGACAAATGAAATAATTGAATATCACATGTCAATAACATTGCCTTGTTAGTTTTGTATAAAATTATTAAATCACAAAAATATTTTTGTAGAGAAGTAAAATTATGGAATTAGTGTAAACAAAAATTAGGTAGATTGTATGTGATCATTTATATGAAAGTTCTAATCAGAATACAGACAATATTATTGAAATATGGGAAAGTTATAATGCAAGTTGATGTACAAATGGCAATCTCCCGTCCAGGTGTATCTCGTCAAATGTAAAATGTATTTATTAATATATTATGAAATTAATCTCGGGTTTCATAACTCTACTTAAGTAGTTTCCGTCCAAATTACCAATGACTGATTTTATTATTTTTTTATGTATTTGTGTCTAAGTTGTACAATTTGTACATGGTTAGGAGTGAAGTCTCAATATTGACTTTCATAGATTTATTTCCAAATAAAAACCTTGTGCAAAATATCTAAAATTGTGTTTTAATTAACAATCAATAAAGGGCTTAACACTTTCGCCCTGTACCAGTACTGTTTGCCGAAGTGCAAATGCTATACCAATCGAAATTATCTTATGCCCCTATGCCAGTGAAAAGCATGTGCGACCAAAAATATTGCACTCCTATGCCAAGTACACAACATTTTGTGCTCAAAAATATTAGTATTTCTATGTCACTGGCATAGATGTAAAAAAATAATTTATGGTAGTGGCATACTTAGGAATGAGCTTATTTTGATCATGGGTGTTAGTCATAGGGATCAGATTTTTTGATCACAGACGCTGTGTCACTGGCGTCGAACGTTTTAATGATAACAAAAATCACGATTGTTGTAACTTCGTGACACAAAAATGTGACGTTTAGGTACTCTTTGTTTTCATTAACCCCTGTAGTAGGCTTAGCACAGGATAGGGGCGACAGTGAGTCGTCGCGAGATAGGCTTCCCGTCTTTACTAGCTTTTAAAGAAGAAACGATAGTCGCGCGGCGACACTGTCGTTAAAACTAATAAGCTGGAGCCTAGTGACGCCTAGAGAACCATTAACTGTGTACGTTTTTTGCAATCAACCTTTACCTTAGTCCATCAAAGGAAATCACTAGCCAATAAAGATGAATGAATAAATTCAGTAAAAGACAACTTAGAATGAGAGAAAATTGTTTATAAATATTTTTTCAGTGGCTCAGTGTCAAAACAAACACTATCTTAGTCATTAGGATGACATCACAAATTAAAATGACTTATATATAAACAACAGTAGGCAATATATTATATTCATTGAAACTTTCACAATTATCACTCATATTTTTATTCAATCATGTAAACTTATGTTTAATATTATCCTGACATTTCGGGCATGGTGTTGTACACATATGCCTGCAACCACAGGTTAACACCACCATCATGTCCGAAACTAATATTCAACCTAAGTTTACATGATTAAGACCAGTTTGTCATTAAAATATGAATAACAGTAGGCAATGTTAAATCCCAAAGTAGCATTTATATTTCGCTGGTTTAACCCATTCAGCGCTAATCACGCAGCGTATGCGTGATTTTGCAACGCCGCTTAGCCACTGATCACGCACATGTTGCGTTATTTTGTTTAGTCGTTTATCTCCATCATTTTTAAACTTATGGACTTAATATTACCCATTTGACATAGTTAAAACATGAGGCTAAAATACCTTATACATATGTATAGTATATTATTCCTGTATTCTACTTTTTATAAACGCTAAACAAAAAATTCAGAATTCAGGTTTTCGTAAGTATTTTTTCATTATCTAACAATTGTAATGAAATGTAAATAAATATTAAAATGCAATATTACCATTTCCAGACAAAATATTACCATTTACGGTACTTTTGGGAATCACGCCAACGTGTTGTGATTCAGTGGGCGAAGCGTGTTCCATTTTGAGCTCTACTAGAATAACGAAACTCAAAAAAATATACATATTTAATATGGGCCTTAGCCCGCGCATGTACGGTTTATTTTGGCGTGATTCAAAATGGTGTTTATATTCTTTGTAAGATTATAACGACTTTACAGGGGTAATGGATGGCGGCATACAGCATTTGTTTCTAACCAGCGAAATTACATGTTATACCGAAATATTTAAGTTCGTAAATAATATAAGGAGTATGCGTAATAATGTATACAAATGTTTGATGGTTTTTGAGTTTTAGTGAACAGACAGATTTAGTGCATTTATTTAGATGTAGGTAAGTACATGTACACGTACAGATACTATAAAAATACTTCAATTAAAGTTTTTATAATGGGAAAAACGGAAACTTTTTCAGCGTACATTATTTACTAATACCTATACACACGGTTAGGTACAGTGAAAACGACCGGGTTAGAAAAAATGCTATAAATAAAAATACCGATGTAACTGCATTTGTTTGACGATGCAAATATAGATGTATGCTTCAGTCGATAAACACACTCAAATGTCCTTATCTGTATGAAAACAAAATAGATACAATGGATGGCGGTGATTTTGTTGACGGCGTAAAATTTAAAGATAGAAAATTGCGGCGACTTCAATGGCGAAGAAATGGAATTTACACAAAAGATCCTTATCAGTTTAACCTTCCGATGTAGGCAGTTAAAGTTGACTACTGGTACCTGAATGAACCAAGACAATGGAAACAATGGATGGCGGCTACTTCTAATGGCGATGCCCCTTTCAACAGATAGATGAAATTCACATGCAAAAGTTTTTTATCGGCATAACCTAACGATTTCGGTACTATTAATTGTCTAAGTTGACATCTGGCATGTATAAAGACAATGGCGTCAATGGATGGCGGCGACTTTGACAACGACGTCCATTCATTTGAAAGTTTCAAAAGTCGGAATACCGATAGCATTAAAAGTGACTCAATTCGTGGTTTAGGGCTTAGTACGGGTATATAGATTAGTATTGGTTCGTCCTTTGACTATTGCGCATCTTTATTTCGCAAGTGTCGTGTGTATTGTGATTCTCTTTTGACCTGGCTGTCGATTTTCTGACCCCGAACCTGCATTTACCTACTGACCTGGCTATGAACACTGATAACCCGAACACGCTTTCCACGATTGACTTGGATGTGAACTCTTTATCTCCAACTGCACTTGAAATGAACGACTCAATTTTGAACTTGGACACCGATTTGACTGCTCTAGGATTGGAGCTCACTGATGAAGAAAATTTATCAGGATATAATAGTGAGTATCATAATTATGGCCTTACAACATTAAAAAAAAGCATTACAATCTTTCACCAAAGTAACTGTTTCTGTAGCCTAATAGTTAATTAGCTAATAATGCCTCAAAGGCAATGAAGTCCTCCATTTGGAATTGTTCGATTCAGAAAAAAGGCAAATGAATAATACAAATAATTCAATATCGTAAAATGTGTTGCTTCGGGTTTTCTTCGTTTCGCAGTCGAATTATCATGAAAACTGCGTAAATATGGAGTAATCCAACTAAGTTAACTAAATAATTCTGAATCTTCGACAAACAATATACATAATAATATATTAACTGCAAGCTCAGTGCAGTTTTTTGTGACAAAAAAATATTTTGTTTATTAGTTGGTGCGGTAATAATGTTCAACTTTACTTTTAGGTTGAGTGAAAGTTTTGTTTTACATTTCATGTAAAATGTGTAAAAGTGAATATATTATGAATAAATGCAATGTTAGCAAATTTATAGTTTTTTATATCATTTCCTAAGTACATAGGTAGTTGGTTATAGTGAAGTGGCCGCCTTCCATCCTTCCAGTGCATGTTTGAGAACTTGTAATGCCTAAAGTACTTAAGGTATAACTGTAATTATGGTGTTATTTTTAGCTAACATCCTGTACTAACAAATAACAACACCAAAAACCTATCTTAACGACCTAGTTTTCATGCAAAATTAAATTAATTGAAAAATGAAGGTGAATTTGTTAATGTTTTTAATTTAATAAAAAAATCTTGGCCTTGTTGTTGAAATAGTAGAGTCAAATGATTAGCTTTATTAGTTTGCTTATCTAATGACTTCTCTAACGAGATATTTTTTGCAAGGATAGGACCGATAACAAACGTATAATTCCAGAAATACCACGTGCACCCGTATTTGTCTGTTTGAAATTTTAAAATTGCCGCCATTTAATTAACGCCGGCACAAAAAAAAATATGGTAATTTATCGATGAAATTGATTGTAGTTTAAGCCCTTAAAAGCTCCGACACCGCTTACCAAACACCCTGTATAAAGTTAACTTCATCACAAGTGAAATTGTGTTGACCATTTATACTCTGAGAAGTATTTATGTTTGTTATAATTAGGAACTTTTTTGTGAGTACCAATCCCGATATCATAAAAATAAATCATCTGTTAAGTATAAATTGAACGGATGTTTACAAAAACAACATAACTACATTGAGCATAACTTTGCAGGAGAGTGATAAAACTAAATTCCTTTTTAAATAATATTCATTAAAGCTTAATATTCAGAAGCGGTATAGATATATAACCACTAAGTTAAGATTACCCGTTTATTTGTGTTTCGGCTCATTACTTTTTTTGGTAAAAATAAAATAAGCCTTGCCACTTACGTTGTTTTTGTAAAATTTTGAGTAGTTACGTTGTTTTTGTGCAAAACTTGACGCATATATATTCGCTAATATTCCCCATTTTATAAGTCCCATTTTATTAATGCTGTAGTTTTATTCGACACTTTTTGGCGCAGTTTAGTATGGGAATAAAATATTTTTAATTTTTTTGCCAAGCGGGAAAGTTTTTAGACAATTTTTTTTTTCACATTCTATAGCTCCTTTGATGACGAACAGTATGACATCAAAAACTCAAATTTGGAAAAAATGCTAGTTATGTTGTTTTTGTAAACATCCCTTCAATTGTGCAGATATGATTGAAATTTATAAAACAGCAGACATTGTTTGGCGATGACAACTTAGAGTGTAAATAGCAAATAATATTTCACCCCGTTAGATATTTATTTCAACAAATAAATATTCAGATATTTATTTCAACATATAAATATCTTACAATAGTTTATTAAATAATTTCATTGGTTAAAGTAATTTCCGGCATAACGCCATCCAATATGTACAACTACACGGGCGCGCGATACTGTGCGCCGCCGAGCCACTGAGTAACGCCACTTGTGCGTGACTCTGCAATGGCAAGTTTGAATGTATGGTAGCGCGCCGTACTTGGATCGAGAGTTCGAGCGTCGCCCTGAATGGGTTAAAGGCAGAACCAACTATTTCGGTAAAACATCTTTTAGCAAATAGCGTTCTATGTCACTGGCATAAAATACCATTTCTCAAAACCAACTTCAAGGAAATAGTTGGTTCTGCCTTTAACCCGAAGATTTACAATTGAAAATTCCAAATAGGTATACCTTGTATGTTCTGATCAATTTTAGATAGATGGAACAGTGTTTATAAATAACAAACTTTAGAAAAATGATTACTATTTTATTTCACAAGAAATCTACACAATTATTCATAATAAATATACTACCTAACCTACTGTCTCTTCTTGATCTGTTTAGCCTTAGCTGTAGGCTTGGGGGCACCCCCACTGAACAAGTTGGTGAACATTTCTGACATCTCTGGCATTTCACCCATCTTAGCCAGGTTGCTTATCTGCTTCAAATCCTCTTTGGTTTCTGGGTCATTCATCATTTTAGGCAGAACCATGATCAGCAGCAGCGGGAGCACCATCATGATGACCATGGGATTGAACAGGAAGTCGGTCAGCCTCCATTGTTCTCGTACTTGGAAATATCTGAATTTCGATAACACCTTCATTCTCAGTGGATAAGGGACTTGTATCACTTGCGAAGTTTGTACGAAATTGACTTTCCTGGCGCGATATTTGCCTTTGGAGTTGATTTCTACACGCACGGGCTCGTATAAGTAGTCGGGGTGGACAGCTTCGACGATATACGAGCCGGAAGGGACGTTGTGTATGACAAAGGAGCCGTCATCACGTAAGAAGCCTATGTACTCGCCGCCGTTGACGTGGATGCGAGTGTCCACCTGCCATGTCCCAGCGCTGGGCTCGTCCGCGGGGTACACTCGACCTTCGATCACGTATCGCCCGCTCCCACCTTCTTCATCGACAGGGTTGCTTACGCATATCACAGTTCCAATTGAACATAACAGCCCGAAAAGCGGTAACGATATATACATTTTGTTCGTATTGATTGATTACTTGTGGCTAATCGTATTCTTAATTTATCACTAGTAGTATTTCGTTCTACGATTGTAGAATAAGATTTAACATTGCTATTAGAATAAAATAAAAGCAAAGTAATTTATCTAATGTCAATATGACAGTAGTGACTGTCAATAAGAAATGTCAATACTGACTAAGGCTGGCTACACACATTTTGAATTATTCATAGCCTGAATTCCGTAGCCTTGCCGCTTATGTGTAAATAATTCCGATTGATCGCTCTTTTGTTACGAAGTTACCCATATAGTCATAGTCATATACTTTATTTGCCATAAGTATACAAGTATACATGCAAATATACATTTAAAATAGCTGCGGCCCTACCGCGAAAAACGAAATTCCTAAATTTCGAGGATTTGTCCCTCTCACTCTAATGACTCCTGGATTTATTATTTATTTATTTATACTCATTCCCACCCTAAATTGTTGTGCCCGTGAATCTACATGTTTGATCCATATCCTCGTCACAGAATAAGTAAGAGCAGAAGTGGCACTGTACTCTGTAAGCTAAATCTAATGTTATGTAGGTACCTATCGTAAACGCTGCCGGGCTGGTTGCGTTAATTCACACCTAATAATAGGTACTCGATACCTAATAGTGATAATTAATAATAATTCATAAGTCATTGATGTATTATTTAGGCATAATGTACGAATCTTTGTAACGTAAACAAAAACAAGTAGATGTGTCTGCTTTGAAGATCTGCGGCACTGCGAAGATACCACTGATCCAGACAATTTTCGGTCACCGTGGCATGTACTTATTGCAGCGCGGTGGAAACCCAGAGTGACACTTCCTGTACCCGCGCAAGCCTATCAAAAATCCGGGCCTATAAAGTAGCCCAACAGAAAATATGATAAAATTACAAATGATTGGGGTTGAGGACGCAGAAGCCGGGCCCGTTGGGGGGCTCCGCGGAGATGCCTCGGCGCAGCATGCGGCACGCGTGCTCCTCCAGGCGGGCGCGGGCGCGCGGGCCCGGCTCGAAGGGCCCCGAGCTCCACAGCACCTCCGCCACCGCGCTGACCCGTGGCCACATCCTGCCACAACATGATAAATAGTAGTAACGAACAGTATGAACGCACCCTGCGTCCCATGTTCGTGCGAGCTCCGGTGATGGGAGTTACCCTGGCACGGCTTATCTTACACGAGCGAGTACTGTGCGAATACCAATTTGTTTAATACATTTTATCGCCAATTTTTAGGTGTGGCAGAATGGGAATAGTGGTATCTGAGCGTTTTCCAAATTAAATCTCGAAAACCCGATTCTTACAGATCTGGACATGCTTAGGCTCATTCGAATCAGAATTAGGAGCCGATTCGATCCTGATAATAAAAAATAGTGTCCCAAAAAAAAACGTCCACTACGTCACGATTTTTGTATGAACTTACTATGGCCGTGGCGTAACGGAACTAAAATTTTGTATGGAAATTTTGAGACACGATTTTTAATTACTGGGATCGAATCGGCTCCTGATTCTGATTCGAATGAGCCCAAGCATGTCCAGATCTGGAAGAATCGGGTTTTCGAGATTTAATGTGGAAAACGCTCATCTATATTTAATAAACCCTTATATTTCAAATTTTAAGCAAGTCTTCCACTCGCGAACTTAGGCGTCCTCTAAAGATTGCAACAATTACCGGACTCGGCGGACTCTTGCGATCTTCACTAGGTTATTGGTCCACCTTGTGGAGGAAATATCCAAAAATGTTAAGAACCAAAATGATCTGCTTCACATAATACTTTTTGAATGACAAATTTGTAAAATTAATTCAATTCAAAAATATCGCATATATTAATTACATAACTTCCCGACGTATCGAACACTTTACCTACAGCGTTCGTGGTCAACGAGTGACTGAGAAGAAATTTTTGAATGTGTATAACGGACTTTGTACAAAACTACCCACATACAAAATATAGTACCTATAGCACAAACTATATGATGGTTAAATCCCCTCCTTTATATGATTGTATAGAAACTTACGAGTGGAACCCTGATCTCAATGTAACCTAGAAATTTCGGATATTTTTTCCAACACGACACGTCGATAACTCGCTTCTTTACCTGCTAATCACGTTCCTGTCATCCACCGTCTCCGCCCACAAGCAAGCCTCCCCGCCGAGGATATTGGCCGCCAACTCCTCGTTGTCCACCATGGCTCGTGGGTCCGTGTTGTTGTAACAGTCCACCCAGGTTAACAGCGGCCGATCAAGGTACCAAGGCGAGGAGAATATGACCTTTTTACCGGCATTTAAAACCTTAAATTAGAAACGAATGTTAGATCAATGGAGCGGAGATCTCTGCTAATATTACCTTCGATCAGAGGCGGGTTATCTAAGAACAGAAGTAGCATACATTACGAGACCTGCGCTTCCTTTCTAAAAAATCGTTTTTGAGAAAAAAAAGTGCCCCAATTCCCACAGATTGATTTCATGAGCTTTCACATTGTTCAACTTTCTAGGAAATCTCCCCTCGCCAGAAAGAAATAGCAGCAGGTATATTTCATCATCTGCAGAAGTGTATTTTTTTTTTTATAAGAATGTAAGTAAACCAGGGTCGCGTTTTATAAAGTTACAATTTACAATTTCGCTGTTTGCCTCTCTAACGCACGCACATATTGGCTAGAAAGAGAGGCAAACAGCGAAATTGTAAATTGTAACTTTATAAAACGCGACCCTGAAAGCTCCGTTATAAAAAAAGTGCTACGGGCCCCGTTCCTGACTCTGCTTTTGATGCCTAGGTACAACCAACTGAAAGTATATTACTTAGGTATTGTCATTTTTAGGATTCTGAAGGTTCGTTCAAACCAAAAGAGCATTCGAGTTCTATCCCCCGTTCTACGAAATCAACCAACTACGTTTTGTGTAACGATCGAATTTCGTAGAGTGGGGGGTTAGAATAGCGAATGCTTTTTTGGTTTGAATGCACCTTTAGCCTACTTACAAAGAATTCTTGGGGGGTTACCATGACGTACTAATGATAATACGAGTCGTATATCACTGTCCCTTTCCCTAAACCTAAACTGAATCGCATTAGTACGTCATTCATGGTAACCCCCCTGGTAACTGGTAACTACACGAGTCTATTTGTGTCTATCTCGCACTCAGAGAATGATGCAACCATTTAAAAAAACATTTAACCAGGCGGTTTAATCAATGTTTCGGTGGGCCTAGGTCTCCATTATCAAGCGGAATGGACTGAGCTTAGTAATATTTACTATAATGATTTAATGATAAATCGATGTTTGACTGTAATAATGTCTCCTCATAAACTTATTCTAAAAATAACGAATAAGTACTAACTTAGCTACAGAGCTCTATTGCGCGCCTAGTTGTCAAAACTTGGTTATGCGAATCGCGTTCGACCCCATGCACGCAAAGAAACAAGTGATGACAAGTTTTTTTCTTTTCTAATTGTCCAGGATGCTTAGTCAAGTTGCCAATCGCTAACGCTTAGTTTTCCCTCTCTGACACTCTTTCATATTAGTGCGACAAAGACAGTTAGCTGCCTTTCGTTTACGATTGACGATTAAGCGTTAGCGATTGGCAACTTGTCTAAGCACCCAGGAGTAGCAGGACAACGGATACATCTGGGAGGTCATCATCATCATCGATTAGCTACATCTAAAATTACCTTGTTGACATTGCTTTTTCCATTGTCATTGTCTGTGTAATTGGTTTGATCTGATATCCAAATTTGCACAGGAGTATCAGCTGGTAATGACGGCATATTCTCGAACACTTCCTAAAATATCGACACAAATTGACATACCTAATCATGTAATGATCAATATATCGCTGTTTCAATTACAAGTCTATGTAGCACTTTTATCATCTTGAAATTTCAATGTGTCACATTAAATTGATTTAAACTTTCACGATTATCACTCATATTTTAAAGACAAACGGGTCTTAATCGCGTAAACTTACGTTTAATTATATCCTGTAGTCTGCCTGCGACCACGGGTGTAACGTCATGCCTGAAACGTCAGGATATAATTAAACGTAAATTTACGCGATTAAGACCCCGTTTTAAAAACGTATCTTATTCACATGTGAGGCAAATTAATTTGACCTTGCTCTAATTCCTATGGCCCACTACTGTCTAGTATAAGTGGATCTGTATGACCGTAGTAAACATGCGCAATCGGAGCTCACATATTAAATTGGTCAATTCTCGTTCGTGACTTTGTAAGCCATTGGCTATATTTGTACAGGAGTAACTCTACTCTACGAGTTTTTTTAAGTTAATTTACATTTGGATGAGATTTGTAATCATATTTCTTCGCGATAGTGAGGGGAAAAAAGTTGTATTACACTTGGCGGCAAAGTTTGTTCAACTCTCGTGCCTTGTAAATAGTGGCACGACAGTTAAATAACAACTTTACTAACTTAACTAACTATTTTATCACCCCAAAAATATATATATACATACATACTCACTGAGAGAACGATTTAAGGAAATAGATATTCTCACAGTAGCTTCACAATACATACTGGATGTGATAATGTACACACATAAGAATATTAAATCCTTTAAGAAGCTTTCTGACATTCACAGCCGCAATACACGGAACAAGCATAAGTTATTGGTTACCAAGTTTCGTCTACAGAAAGTAAAAAAGTCGTTTGTTGGAAACTGTGTTACCTTTTTCAACAAAGTACCCTTAGAGGCATGGGAACTGCCCTATAATGCATTCAAAATGTACATCAAAAATGGTCTTCTCAAAAAGGGTTATTATAAAGTTGACGATTACTTGAATGACAAGGAACCATGGCCGTGTCTTCAGTCTCAAGAGCTGTCTTAGATTTACATGACATTGACTTGAATACATATTAGTTATGTATTTTGTAGACTAACCCCCTTATTCATAAACGTTTGTTAACTTAACAAGCCGCTAATAATTGTTTGTCCCTTTCGGTCTTAACAATGTGTCCATAAGAGCAAAAGGGACAAACAATTATTAGCGGTTTGTTAAGTTAGCAGACGTTTATGATTTGGGGGTTAGCTTATAAGACTGTTAGTTTAACAGCCTCTTTATAATAATTATTATTTTTTTTTTTTGACGTTTGGAGAGCCTTTACACCTTCAAAATTATTAATTTTATTTATTATTCTTAGCATCTAATTTCTTTGACCGTGGAGACCTTTTACATCTCCACACTTAATATTTATTTCACCATGGAGCCCATTCATCTCCTTATATATCATTTTGACTTATTGGATACATAATAATTATGTATTCTGTAGCACTAGTTTACAAGACTGTTAGTTTAACTGTCTTCTGACATGAAACATTTGTTTCATACACCTTTTTATTTACTTTTTATTGACATTTGGAGATTCTTTACACCTCCAAATCATTATTATTATTATTTATTAACTGACACTGGGGACACTTTACATCTCCAAAATTATGTATTATTGACATTAGAGAGTATACTATACATCTCTAGTTTAATTTAATATGAGTTTATTTTACTGTGATGTCATGTTTAAATAGGTATTGGCTGTTGTCTTTTATATAATAAGAATAGTTGCTTTGTGATTGTCACTAAATTGTTAATTTTCTATTTTATTATTATTGTTAAAATCATGACGATTAGAGACCTTTTACATCTCTAAATCTTAAGTTTTCTTTATTCTGTATAGATTATAGATTATAGTTCTGTATAGATATAGATGCTTAATAATATTGTGAACATGTACAATCATAATTATTTTTGTTTAATATTATGATTCTTTATTTATTTCTCTTTTTTTATAAAAATGTCTATTATATTTTTTTTTATGTAATAAATTCTTTAATGCATGTTATTTTAATAAGATGTATTATTATACTGTTTTGAAAAAAGTTAGTCCACCTGAGTTTCTTACTGGTTCTTCTCAGGAACGGTGTAGGGTTTGAACCAGTAGTAGATTTTTTTTTCTCTCTCTTGATAATGTCAGACGATTCGAAAATGCTTATTAATAAGCTTACTTGAATAAAGAATAGTTTGACTTGACTTGACTTGACATAGAACACTGTAATGTTAAGGCAGCGATATGCACATACGTATATGACCCAATGTTTGATTCAATTTCAATTTATTTATTCACTCATATAAGCTTACAGTTACATCCAATGCGCTTACACGGTAAAGTAATATGTATACCTATGTAGTAACAAATTTGCATTCATTAAAACTAAAGTAACAAACTAAAAAAATTACAACAAAAAAACTACACAATAAAATATGTAAATAAAAACCGGCCAAGTGCGAGTCAGACTCGCGCGCGAAGGGTTCCGTACCATTATCAATTTATTATTTAAAAATACAGTTAAATCAACCTACCTCAAAAACTATAAGAGATAATTTAATCAAACTAAAAATCGTTGATAGAGTTTATTAATGCGCATAACATATATTTTTTTTAGAATTTTATATCGCGTGGTTTAAAAAATAGAGGGGGGGGGGGACACATTTTTCAGACTTTGAGAGCTCATATCTCGAAAACGATTTGATTAAATAAAAATAAGATATATGAACCTTGATATCATTTTCAAAGACCTTTCTATTAATACCCCACACGCTTATATACAACTAAAAAAAATTTTCTATCCCTCAGTTACATGTATGGAGGGCCCCCACCCCAATGGTTTTTTTTACAATTTAGTACCGTAATCCTGTAGCGGTTCATACAACACATATCCTTATCAAATTTCGTTACTGTAGCATTTATAGTTTCCGAGTAAATCGGCTGTGACAGACGGACAGACGGACAGACGGACATGACGAATCTATAAGGGTTCCGTTTTGCCATTTTGGCTACGGAACCCTAAAAACTAACAATAAAATTAACAAAGGACCATGCGTCAAAATTGCCCCAAGACCAACAAACATGAGAGTTAGATCATTAAATAGGTCTTTAACTTTACTTCATTTCATTATATGGGCACGAAATCGAATTCCATTGCAGAACTGAGATATTCATATATTTGTCAGCCTGAATACGAACTAATTCAGTAGAAAACCTCTGTAGATTTAGCCACTAGTTTATTTTGGTAGCTGCAGCTACCAGTGATTACCCTTATTTTGTATGTAAAAAAAAGGCTAATGTCAAAAGAAAAAATAAACTAAGCGAGTGAGGTGGTTAACATACAATCACGTGTGCACAATCTTTTTTTTTACACACTTCGATATCCTAATGATTAACGACCAGTATCTCTGACCTATGAGATATTCATATTTTTGTCAGTGTGAATACAATCTTCACACTGACAAATATGAATATCTCAGTTCTGCAATGGAATTCATCTTGGTGCCCATAGAATGAAATGAAGTAGATTTGAAGACCTATTCAACAATGTAACTTTTAGCTGTGTTGACTTTGGGGCAAAGTTCCATACAAAGTTGGGCATGGTCCTTTAAAACTAATTAAGCTGGCCACAGTCTAGGGTCATCGTCGCAACTTTGATATATTTACCAAGCCTGTCTGTGAATATGTCAGCATCCGGGACCTGGATCTGGAAGTCATTAATGACAGAAATGGCTCGGGCAGTGGGTGCATTTGCAGCTCGCGCAGTACTTGTGTCAGGCCTCGCCAGCAGGCGCCGGCCCCGCCGCGCCGGACGCGCGCCACCCGTGCTGGCGCCGGCCATGCCGAAGCTCGGCGTGGGAACCGCCAACCCAACTCGTGCCAGGACATTGGGATTGTCTACCCTCCCGTGGACCAGGGAATGATAGTGGACAAGAAGAAGTAGTTTTCGTCTGAGCTCTAGGGTGTTAAGTCCTACCATTCCCAAGACAAATCGAGAGGGGAAGAGATATGGATAATATTCATACAGCCGTTTGTAAATATATCTGGCAAATTTCCGTTGGGCTTTCTCGAACATGAGCGTGTATTTGACCTCGCGCGGATCCCAGACGATGGCCGCATACTCCAATCGGCTCCGAACATAAGCGAAGTAAAGTGCCATTGCTATTCGGATACTAGCAAATTGCGATGATATCCTCATTACGAATCCCAGCATTTTACAAGCTCTTTTACATGTTACAGTCATATGCTCCTTAAAATCAAGTTGTGTATCTAAGGTTAGACCCAGATCTCGTATGTTACACACCCTGTCCAGATCCGTATTGCTGAGGGTTGTTCTCATAAAAGTGGCATCGGCAGGGTAAAGTAAATGAAAAAAATTAAAGTGGTTTTTTTTAAGCTTTTTAGATTTGAATATGTTTTTGAGTTCATCAACGATACCAAATTTGTGAAAGGGAACGAACTAGTCCGAAAAACATAGAAGTTATGGCGAGTTGAAATTTTAGACATACAGGAGAAAGTGACAAGACAGGGTAGTAGGGAAAATATGGCAGGTTAAAGAGAGTTTAAATGAAAAAACAAGTTTACCACTAATAATTCAACTCTTTTATTAAACTTAACTTAAAATATATCGACCGTTATGATCTTATGCCCTAATATTTATATATATGTACCTAGTATCCGGAAAATTGTATGTGAACACAAGGTTGCAGGTTTTAAGTTAATTGTGTTCTAAAAGTGCGTGATTATGAAATAATGGAGGTTTTTAGGATTGTTTACATTGTTGATGGATGTCACCCTTCCCAAACGTGCTTGCAGTATTACCGCGCTCGACTGCAAGCGAAATTCTTTGGACAAGGTGAGAACTGGAACGGGGAACAGATTCGTAAGCTGGTTCTAAATCGCAAGTTGGTTTCAGATGTTTGATCTTGGCAGCGTTCTCAGAGGCCGCGCCTGTATCCTTTGCAATGTCTGCGACAGATGCGAAGGTCCAAATATACTGCCCAATTGCCCATACTTAGCACCCCACAGCAGGCAGTGGCCCCATGCCCAGGGAACCAGCGTTAAGCCGTCCGGTTTCTTGCCGTCTGTACGGCTTAAGTCCTAAAGCTCTGCTATGCAGGGAACATTCGGCGAGAGCCGAGACCAAGTCCTTAATCACATGGTGTCTCGAACGCCCCGCAGAACGGGAACAACTCAGTCCGTAGTACCCATTCACCTCTACTGACGCTCTGCATATGCACAGATGGGGTTCGCACACCTTGGATCCCACCCATTCTCAATGTATCGTTATCGAGTACCTTTTCTAGTTGTGGCGACAGTAGTGCATGCAACCAGGCCCAGAATTCGGGCTGCCTCATCGCTTTACACCGTGTGATATCCTCCACAACACTAGTTAGCACCTTCCAGAATGCTACTAAATGAGCGCAAAACATCAGCCCATAGCTTTTGAGAATTGGGATTGTTCGGATACGCTTCCCCCAAAGAGCGAACCTATCGCACGTCCAGAGCCTGCCCCACGAAAGGTAGGCTTATGGACATTTTAGCAAAAATACCTGCCGCCGCATGAAAGGAGGTAAGAAACGCTACGACCCTAGCGTCCCTTACAGCATACAGCGAATCTCAAGACCTCCGAAACGAATAGTGAATGTCGTTTTGCACTACTGCGTTTCGTCAAGAACGTAGACAGTTCCTAACCTTTGCCTAAGCAAATTGTCATATTTAACTGCCTCCTGTTGAAACATCCAAGTTGAGACTGTGCTTAAAGTATAAGTTAAGCGCGGCGTTGTACTGGTAAGGCAGTTGCATAGAAGCACCAACGGCTCATAGCTGCTCTAAGCACTTAGAAGCAGCCCTCAAAGCCACCGTCTTAGCCTAAAGCTCCAAGCTCACTCCATCAAACTACTCTGATACCTGACAAAACAGATTCGAAGTCTGACAGGGCTACAGGCATAAAAATCGCACTACGAAGAATTTACGTCTAAGCCTATTGACCACAAGATTGGCGAAAGTCTGCGGACGTCATTGAGCACGATATTGGACTCACCTCCCCATCGTCCAAATACCAGACGTTTAAAGGTGACTCCAATGTTGTGATCAGGCCCTGGATCGCCAAGCAACACACGAGGGATCTCAAAGGATCGCCTTACTGAGCCCGACCTTCGAGGAAATTGCATCCTCATCATAGAACAGAATACTTACAGATGCATATCACTAAAAGAGAAAGAGGAAATAAATGAAAGTTGGCAATGTTAGTATACCAAGTGAATCATCTGCGAAACGTGGGTTGGCAAGTGATATTCGGTAAAATGAAATTGTGTAGAAAGACATTATACCCTCAAACATACATATGCAATTACCTGCATATAGCGCAAGTTCGCAAAAACTTTGTATAAATAGCTTTTTTCACTTTATCCTGTCAACGGTCACTTTACCCTGCAGAGTGAAGGCAGGATAAAGTTACACAGGGTGTAGTGAAAAGTCGACTAACTAGATATTTTCTCCTTAACTGTTAATAATACAAGTATCATAATTTTAGTATATATAGTTATACCCTAATGGAATATTAAAATAGTATAAGTAAGAAACCAACCGTATTAATATTTTAAAATAAGCATGCCAGGATAAAGTGTACATACCTGTTACAAACTCCGAACGTCACACTTCGAAAACTTGTCGACGCAAGACAGGTGCACCTCGTGCAGAAACCTCTCCACCAGCGGTTAGAACCATACTGAAGACGTGTTTTGCTTCTATTAGGTTCTCAATAAGACTTTCTATATGTGTGTGAGGTGCAATACCGCTAACGCACAGGATATAGAGAAAATATCGCTGGACAAACTTCGAACGTGAATATTTATGTTAAAAGTAATCTAAATATCGTGTGCAACGTCATATTTAATAATGTAATAGTATAGTTTCTGTAAAAAACCAAGTTTCATTATCATACAACTGTAGTTAAATAATCTAAGGAGCTAAAACTGGAGCAGTGTCGTGTTTGGACAAGGCAGGGTACAGTAGAAAACGGGATTCATATTTTTTTTTTTTTTAAAGTATTATATGTATAGATAAATAATGTTTTGGCCTCGATGTGTAATATTAGTGCCTATCTGTAAAAAAAAAATTATATGTGCAACATACATATTTCACATACTTTCTATTCAAAAACGTAACGGCAGGGTACGATGCCACTATTTTGAGAATTACTTACCGCTGACATGGTAAGTTGCAAAAATGGGATGTTTTGCTCTGGTAAAAGTTATCACCTTACATTTTGATGTATTAAATTGAAGCCTATTGTCTTCGCTCCATTTAACTACGGCATCAATGTCAGATTGCAAACGCTCGCAGTCGGTGTCACATTTAATTTAGAGGATTCCTTCCAAAATATCGAGGAAGACAGTTTATAGTCCTGTCCTACGTTTACCTTATTATATTATTTATAATGCAGATATCGAAGTTCGCAAAGACGTGAATTCGAGGAAGGTGTAACTGGAGTAACAAAGGTCCCGAAAACCCGAAATTTACGATTTACGAAGTTCGCGGTAGGCTTGAAGGCCCTAAAGGTACCTACAGGGTGTTTTACCAATCACTTAAAACCTCAGACGCATATAGATATTTAGTCATATTCATAATCAGGAACTATGTCAAAGTGACACTATTAAGCGAATTGCAAGAAATCTCTTATTAGTTGTCACTGTGCCCTGGTTGTAAAACGGCTTCGGATTCCAATTGGTTAAGTGTACATTAAATGTCATACTGAGCACTTTTACTATGGGATGATTCCTGAAATGACAAATTCCGTTCTGGGCGGCTACTGTGATCTTTTAAATGTGATTCAGTTTAAGTTCGGCTTGTCCGTAATTTATGGAACTGAAACGTCGAAATTCAGATAAAGTTCTAAACTGAATCGTATTAGTAGAAATGGTAGACCCCATGTTTCACTCTGGTTAAAAAAAATGGAGGGTTGGTTAATATAACATAAAAACCGTTCGCATAATTATATGCTTATAATATTTGAGGAGTTCCCTCAAATCCTCATGGATCCCATCATCAGAACCAGGTTTCTTAAAAAGTAAGCTTATAGATTCATGGTAGACCCACAGGATCCCTTGTTAATCCAATGGGTTTGTTATATGTACTTGCCTGCCACACGATGGGCTGCGATCTGTTGCCCAGCAGCATGAACAGCCGGACCATGAACATGGGCAGAAGGTCAGTGACGTTCATGTTGTGCTCCTTAAGGTACTCCTGGATTGTCGGGTCCAACTCCCTGGCAAAACGAGGAAAATTAGGTTGTTGACGGACAAACAAAACTCACTATAAAAACTGTTACTACTCTGACTAAACTGTGGCTATACAGTGTGAGGCCTTTAACACGGGAGAAAAATGAAATGAGTGACTCCTTAGACTATCGGCAATAATCCTGTAAAGGTCCCGGTGTTTTAAAGTGGTTAAGTTCGGGGATATTGTCATTCAAAGCTATGGACCTTTAGTACTGGATCTTGGCATCACGATGTCGTAGCTTGTCAGTCGCAAGACATCTTGGTACGAAGTCATAACAATAATTTTGTTTTTTATTTTTACACTAATTTGTTACGGTTTAAAAAAAAATGTACATTTTTCAATGATTCAAAAATGATAAGTTATTGATAACTTTTAATTCAAGTAAATGAACCCATAATAATGAAAAATACATGAACAAAAAATTACAAAAAAAGTTTTTTTTTAAATTATAATATGTGGAAATGATTGTTGATCAGCTTATTAATGCACCGTTTAAATTTTCGCCCCTGTTGTAGGCCACACATCACTCGTATTTTAAATAGCAATAGTGTATCCCAAAAAGCAAAGCATTTTTCCCCTCACTAGCTCGTAAAGTGCTCGTTTATCCTTTAATACGAACGTGTAAAAACGCATATTATTCACTTGTGTGGCAAAGTAATGATCTTGGTTTTGGAATAACAAAACGTAAAATGCTCATGGAAATTGTTCCATATTAATGATAATTAAATAATTTGTTTGAGAATTTAGTGTAAAATACAAACCTTTATATAATATGATGATTTTAACATATAAATCCTAAAATTCCATAAGTAACAATTGTTTTAGTGAATGATGATAAGATGACTAGATGCAATCACAAAACGCAGAAAATGTCAACGTCAATATTGTCAAAGAATATTATAGGTTATAATCTTTATTTACCATAAAGTTAGAATCCGCGCTAGCGCATAATAGAGAAAGGAAGTGTGTGAAAGGGAAGCCACCAGTCATATCACTTTTACACGAGTGCAAAAGAGATAGAAAACAATCCCAAAAGCGTACCCACTTTTGAAGTGACATATCAGCCGTATCAGCCTTCTCGACGGAGACTGTTATTTAAAAGTGATTTTATATTTAATTCTAGTAAGAAGTCAATTTAGACAAATAATTAAACCGATATGGTATCGTGTAGTGTAAAGGATTGCCCTGTTACCCACCGAAGAAATGACGGCAAACACTTGTTTCGTAGGTAAATCTGATTTGCCGGTTGATTGTTTTCAAACGATATTTTGTCGATTTAGTAGCATAAATCGTGTAAGTTATCACTTTCTAGCATTAATTGTTAGTTATTCTATCACTGTGCGCTAATAATTTATCACAACAGTTAATGTTAAAGGATATTTTGTGTAAAAATATAAAAGGTCAGGCTACGCTAGAGCTTGACTAAACGTTGGACTACCAATATCGATATTCGTTCGATAAACATACCTTACCAGTCCATTACATTACAATACCGTCATATTCCCAGATTTTGAGTACGAATGTGTATTTAACAAACTTGAAGGACCTTACTATGTTTTGTGAGATTTTTTTGATACTATACGATTTTTATTATTTCTGTTAAATTTAAGGGATACGCCAGATGCTAAGTTCACACACGTTTGCAATTTGTAATTCGACACCCTCAATTTACATTGTCCTATAAAACTTATAGCAATAAACGAAGATAAAAAATACCATGTTGTCGATAAAACAGTCAAACATCGATATATAATTGCTCTGTTGTAATAGGCAACCCTATTCCTGACCACACATAGACAAATTTACGCACACACTTGCATTTCGTTTTTGGTTATGCTTTTAATCGTTGTCGATCATTCTTTGTCATCTTAGTTCTGTGTTATTTACCGACTCGAACACGCATAAAAATAGTAAACTAAACAACTTTCAGGGTTTTCTGTTATAATTTTGTAAAAATAATGAATGAGAATGATTTAATAATGCATTGGCGTTGGTGTGCAACTACAGGAATGTGTTAAAATCGTGCTGCGTTTACTTTTTCGTGGTAAGTTTACTGCGACAAAATCTTGCATTAAATACATGATGCATTTGGAAAATTATTATCACTAACCCGATGATGATTGTAATGTGAACAAATAATTACCTTTTTTGAGTTTCCTCGCTATAGTGAGGGGAAAAGTTTTGTGTTACACACGGGTGCAAATGTATTTTACTTCTCGTATGTTAAAACACTCGCTGCTCAGGATTCTATTTTAGAACCACTCGCTTCGCTCGTGGTTCAACTATAGAATCCTTTCGCTTGCTCGTGTTTCAATTTCATACTCGCGGGTAAAATACAACTTTGCACCCTTGTATAACAAATAACTATTAGAGGCTAGTTGACTACAGAAGCCTATAAACCATATTACCTTGGATGCGACTCACCAACAGTATGTATTAACCTCATCGCCGCCAACATGGAAGTATTTATCAGGGAACAAATCCTGGACCTCCTTGACCAGGCCTGCCAGCAGCTCGTACGTATCGTTGAGGGTCGGGTCGAGGACCGCTCGTGTGTGGTTTTTGATGTCCAGGCATGTCGCCACGACCTCTGGGTGCGACGCACTCCAGGACACAGTGTGGCCTGTTTGACAAAGGTTGACATTGAAAAGAAATGCCCAAGACGAAACTATTTAATACACTAACTGATTTTAAAAATGTTTTGGCGATCACAACATCATTGGGGTTGTTCACAGAATGTTCCTACTTTTGGAACGCACTACGTGAGGTGTCGAACTTGGAACCTCCTGCTTCGTAATCTGAATTTGCACATGCTAGTTATTGCTGCAAGGAGACGCAATTATGGGTAACGAGTGAGTACTAAATATCTAGATCCCTTCCTTGCCTTGCAAATAGCTTAATTTTTTTGCAGGAAGAATTGGGCGTCAATCCACCTGTAGGCACGGTCACTATCAACTAGGCTCTGGAGGCTAACAATAAATATACAGGATACAAAACAAAATATTACCTGGAACATCGAACTCTGGCAAAACCCGGATACCGCGCTCGCGCGCGTAATTTACAATGTGAACGATATCTTTCTTTGAGTACACCATCGTTTGATAATACGCTGCATATTCACTGAAAATACATTATTATTAATACGCCGCGTGGTAAGAAGACATTTGTCACTACCTCTAATCTTTCGGTGGGTGCCATAAGAGTCGACTAAGGGATTTAACCGTCAATGAATATTCCTTTATAGAAGCTTTATAGAAGCTTGATGATGGGCAGGAGGATCATCATAGTGCATACCTACACTACTACGATCGCTAACCCGCTTGTCCAGGGTGGCGATTATGGGGATATACCTCCTAATGCGTCGATACGCATAGTTGATAGGAGAGGCCTACGTCCAGCAGTGGATTGAGAGACTAATAATGACGTGACATTATTGTTTGTATGTTGAAATATACGAAAAGACTGGTTACGTCCATGGTCGGTACAATTGCAATTTGCAAATGTCTAGAATAGAAGCTTTGGAAGTATGTTTGATTTAAGGTCCGCGTTTCGAGCGTCGTCGCCTAATATTTAGTGCATTGCGTCGGAGCTACGCTGGCGTTCAAGTGAACGTTTAGTGGTGAGGTGACGACGGTCGAAAGACGCTAAGTGAGCGCAGACTGCATGGCAACCGATGAACAAAATGGTTATATCAATTATAAAGGCCAAGTATTATTCAAAGCGAAATTAAACTTTGCGGAATCCTGCGAAATGCTTTATTGTATTAACCAAGATGTTGGTTTTAACCGTCGTTAGCACAATATTTGGCTGTAGTAAATAGCTGACAATGGAGTCAAAAGACTAAGTTTCTCACCTCAACTCAGGAAACTTCTTACTCTGATACGGGAAGCTCTCGTCATCGACGATGTGCCAATGGAAGACGTTCATCTTGTTCATCTCCATGGCGTCCAACGTCAGCAGGATGTTCTGCAGCGAGATGTAATGCCGAGACGTGTCCAGCATCAACCCTCGGTGCGAGTAGCGAGGGTAGTCCACTATCTCGCTCGCATTTACTAATATATCCTGCAAAGTCAAAAGTCAATAGGTTCCGCCAAACAGGAATACCCTTATTTTCCAAGGTACAAATGGCAATGGTGATTTAAGCCTCGATAAGCGCATTTTTTCGTGATAGAAGCTCTTGATGACATTTCACTTCTTGATATACGTGTCATGCTTAGAGGGCGCGAACCTTAATATTTCGGGCTCCCGTTTGATGTATTTATTCACTTTAAGCAAATGTTATTCACTTTGTTAGATAGATCCAATTCTACGTTGTTAGGATCATCAGTGAAGATTTTGGTAATTATGAATGTCAAATTTATTAAGAAATAATAATCACCAAATTAAACATTTTAAATACCGACTTCAACCGATTTCTCCAAGATCCCCGATTTGTTTCCATCGTTGGTTTCCTATCATCAAATCCTACTTTCTGAATGCAAATGCTTGTAAATGAATTAAAATTACCAAAAGCGCCATACATGTAGGCACCTATAACATTTGAAGAGATCCCTCGATTTCTCCAAGATCCCATCATCAGACCCCAACTTGGTGCCAACGGGACTATCTCGGGGTTACACACCTTCGATTACAAAAAAAAAATCGGTTCACGATTCTCGGAGATATCGGGTAACATACATACAACAAAATAATAATAATAATTCAGTTGAATCGAGAACCTCCTCCTTTTTTAAAGTCGGTTAAAAATATAACATATAATTTAATCTTACCTCGTAGTCATCTGAAAAATAGAACGAATGCAGAAATGTTTGTAGTCCTCGCAGCACGCCCCATACAGAAGTGCTGTTTAGAGTAGACTGCTCTGCTATTGTTAGGTTGTCTGAAATTAAATATATTGAAAATTATTTTGTAACGACCAAGTACATCTGTATGTGAACTAAACTAAAGACATTTGGAGTAAAGTCAGTCGGCTGGCGAAAATATCCAATGACCACGAGAAATGTTCGAGTCGCAGCGGTGGTAATTAAGCATCGCATTTTTTTTACATCAGGATGCTTAGCCAAGTTGCCAATCGCTAGCGCTTGGTAGCGTATCGTAGTTTTCCCTCTCTGTCACTCTTACATATTAGTGCGACAAAGACAGTTAGCTGCCTTTCGCTTTCGATTGACGTTTAAGCGCTAGCGATTGGCAACTTGGCTAAGCACGGTACCCACAGCGTCACATGACGGTACGGAATCGCAGTGACGTCACAAAAATCGCGTCAAAATTCTTTCGTATAGGGCACAGTCACGGCGTAAGCACACGTGGCGACTGCAATTTTTAAGCAACGGTGTGAAGAGCACGCGGATCAGTTATGTCGTTTAATTACTGGGCCCATTTCTCGAAAGCTTGTAACTTGTAATACAAGCGGAAGTCCTTATCAAATTAATAGTCTCAAAAAGAGACTTCCACTTGTATTACAAGTTACATGCTTTTGAGAAATGGGCCCCTGGTCTCTGCGATTCTGTACCTTTACCGTTTTTTAAGCGGCGGTGTGGGGAATATACGGTAAAACGGCGCGCAGACGAAGCATCACAGCGATTAAGTGCCGTCGCCATTTGCAGGCTGCGGTGTGGTCGCATCTTAAATATTACGAGTATACGAGAACACCAAAACTATGTCATGTACCCACAGCTCTCGTCCATGCCATAATGCGGGTAGTCCTCGCACGGCGCGGTCAGATTAACGATCAGCTCGGCGAGCCTGCGCGCATACATGCTCGGGTGCTCATGCTCGCGAGCAAGTTGGCCGTGTCGCGCGTACACTTGAGAGTAGCGAGCGACAATGCTCGAGAGAAAAGGACAAGTGACGCCAACTACCTGCAAATTTTTATGGACTACCTTAATCATTTTTCTCCAAAGGATTAGTGCGACAACCGACTATAATATATGTCGCCGCGAGATAGACTATACCTCTTTATTCATATAGTTAGTAAAAGATGGAAAAAAACTGTCTCGCGGCGACATACTGACATACCAATCATGTGCTAAGCATTACACCTGCAAGTAGGTACTTACTTACAGTAGAACAGCCTGTGTATTGTTGACGATTCACCTTAAATTCAACCGCGTGAACGTTGAGAATCGTACATTTTTGTCTGTGTCACTCTGATGATACTTGTACGTACAGAAATAATAGTCAAACTAAAATAATTTTTGAAGTTCGTCCACGTTAGGGTAAACTTTTAAAACACCCAGGTTTTAAGTAAGTTGTTTCAGAAACAACATCAAATGTGGGAGCAGCGTGAGGTAATTCCTATAACACTTTCGTTGTAAAATTATAATAGTAGGTAGTAAGTTCAGTAATTAAATGTATTAGTACCTACCTTAATTTGGAATCGCCTATGGTCGAATCTAAGGACCGTATTCTTCATCACTTGGTGTTGAGGTTTCGGCCACACCTCCCCTTGAGTCGGCGGGTTTTCTGGCCAAACGCGGCCAAACGTACGAAACGCGGTAAACACGTTCAACAATATGGTATAACGCAGCATGATCCTTGCAGTACCTGTACTCCCGTGAGGTTAGATTGTACACCAATACCTACACCTTTTGCTACATAATATTACATGGTATTACAGCATATACTACCATTTCCCATTTGGCAGCCAGCTACCAAATCTGGCTACCAAACGGTAGGTACTAAAGGAAATACAAAGCTGTCACTCAGACGCCACGTCAACAAAATATCAAAACTGAAATTGATTTTTAATTACATGCGGGTAGGTCTATATTTCTCTGTAGAGCACGACTTATAAATACCGGTCTTTGGCGTTGAACCTGCGGTGCTAATATTATATCGGTCGTTGGCGTCCAAAGTGTTCTTTTAACCATTAAGGATTAATTATACTCGTACACTTCATATATAGTTGGCGATTTCTGAAAATGAACATTTTGCAGTTTAGAAATGAGCCTTATATGGTTATATGAAGTTAAGACTAAGGTATAGAAAAAATATGTGCCTGTGAGTCTTAACCTCATATTAATAAGGATTAATCTATAACTGTCAAAAGTTCATTCTTAGAAATCTGCAACTTTACTATAAGAGCAAGAGCTGGATAACCAACTATACTAAGTAACACCTCAGAAAAACTCAAGGATTCACCGGACACAAGGGGCCAGTGCGATACAAAAAGAAATGTATTGAAAACGGATAGAGCACGAAGCAGTGACCAAGTCAAATCTTCGAAATTTACGAATTTGGTGTGGAAGTTGGCCAGGCACCGCCAACAGCGGAGGAGATCGCGGTCTCAGACTGGTGCTAGAAATGTCCGGAACATACAATTTTATTATACTTTCCCGCGGGTCTGTGTACATTCGACTGAGGAAACGATAGTTATTGAACATCCTTATTATGAAGTAGATTGTATGAACATGGGATGTGTAGGAAATAATTTGATAAACAAAATGTATCGTTCTACAATCTTAACATACGTGAACTGTTGTTGAACTTCATTGTCATTTTTGAGTGTAAAAATGCGTGTTCACATAATTTCTAAACATTGTAGTAGGCAAGTGTACCAAATAAGTAGGTACTTTAAAAAATAAAATAAATATGCTCTAACAAAGTGTTTCAAAAATAAGACAGAGGAATTTAATTAAAAACTAACTTGACAGCTAGGTACCTCCTACCTACCAACTTCGTTTTTAACAGACTTCAAACAAATCTTTTTTTTTTTATGTAGATATATTTTTTACCAATTACTCGACAATGCTTGGGTTAATTGGAAAAATATTTTTTCGTTTGATAGAGTATACCTTGTAGTTGGCCTCATTGTCATCGGGCCCTGATTTGATGATGGAATCCTGGAAAAATTGAGGTAACTCTTCAAATGTTGTAGGCGCATGAGACATGTTTCATTTATTTTCGGAAGCTATTTACTATATATTTGCGTCTAGTAATGAACGTCTCAAGTTGGTGACCATTGTTCCCATTCTGTCACACCTTGGACAGTGGCGATAAAATGTATGAAACAAATTGGTATTCGCACAATGCTCGCTCGTGTGAGATAAGCCGTGCCAGGGTAACTCCGATCACCGGAGCTAGCACGAACATGGGACGCAGGGCGTGTCCATACCGTTAGTACTTTTACTATCCTGTAGGCCTCCGCTAGCTAGCTAGCTCCGAGCCGGGCCCGCGTGTGTTCCACCGCCTGGAGGAGCACGCGTGCCGCATGCTGCGCCGGGGCATCTCCGCGGAGCCCCCCAACGGGCCCGGCTTCTGCGTCCTCAACCCCAGTCACTTGTAGGCCTCCGCTAGCTAGCTCCGAGCCGGGCCCGCGTGTGTTCCACCGCCTGGAGGAGCACGCGTGCCGCATGCTGCGCCGAGGCGTCTCCGCGGAGCCCCCCAGCGGGCCCGGCTTCTGCGTCCTCAACCCCAGTCACTTGTAGGCCTCCGCTAGCTAGCTCCGAGCCGGGCCCGCGTGTGTTCCACCGCCTGGAGGAGCACGCGTGCCGCATGCTGCGCCGAGGCGTCTCCGCGGAGCCCCCCAGCGGGCCCGGCTTCTGCGTCCTCAACCCCAGTCACTTGTAGGCCTCCGCTAGCTAGCTAGCTCCGAGCCGGGCCCGGCTTCTGCGTCCTGCCTGAGCGGCCCAGCAGCGTTGTACGTTTGGTAGGCACGCAACATTGGATTTAACTTACAGAGTACAGTTACACTTCTGCTCTTACTTTTTCTTTGGCTTGGAAGATATAGATCCAACACATAAAATTCCTTTGGAGAAATTAGCTGCGTTTTACACCTGCTGCCACCCATTCACGGGCACAACAATTCAGGGCGGGAATGAGTGTGCAACATGCGCCTAATTCCCTACACTCTTATACTTAAGTAAATTTTATAAAAAGTCGTGGTAATTAAAACTCTACTGCTAGGTATTTCTAAAAACGGCAGAGTTTTGGTAATCTTGAGATTGAGAATAAAAATCAGTTTTCAAGTTTTTTCTTTTATTTTTTGCTCACTATAAAAAATACTTTTATACTCAGAATAGTCACAATCCTGTTACTCTCGTAATACATAATATCCTAGAATAAGTCCCTGTTTAATATTTTACATAATATTGTAGGTATTATTTGTATTGAGGTGGGAATATGGTGGGTAGGTATGTTTAGGTGCATTTAGAGCAAACGAGCATTCGCTCATTCTATCCCCCACTCTACGAAATCAACGAATTTCGACGAATCACATTTTGTGTAACGAACGGATTTCGTAGAGTGGGGGATAGAATGAGCGAATGCTCGTTTGGTTTAAATGCACCTTTAGATGTAGTTCTCGACCATGGGCCCTGTAAATCAATAATATTAGGGTCGTTTTCAAAAATATTGCAGCCTTTGTGTTACGAAAGTCATATTTGTAACACAAAGAGAAAGGTTATACTTATTAATCGTATTAATCTTAAGTTTTGTTTTCATTAAAGCTCTTAACTTTATAAGTATACAATTGTACCATAATGTGCCGAATAACTATAAGTAATGTACTTATACATAGCCTCAAAATAACCGAATTTATACCTATTATATCAATTATCGGGCCCCGGGGTTCGAGGCGCAGGCCCCGAATGCAACCGGGAATTGCGCAAGGATGATGATAGGTATATCAATTTTCGGCCTCGTTTTGTTTTGTATGTTTGTTTTACGGGTCGATTGCAACAAGATTGTGAATAGTTAAGGTATTAATTATTCAGGCTCTGGTTCAATTATAAACAAAAATCGCGATCGTTTCTATTGTAAAACGAAAGTTAGTTATACAAACTATACATGATTATGGTAGGGCTCTGTCCAACTACTGTTGGTACCTACATTGAAACGCATAGACGCATATTGTTTATAGCTCATAGAAATTTTGAATTTTCGCCTTTTTTACCGCCGAAGGATGTTAGACAGAGTAGAACTTCGTAACACAAAAAAATGATGTAAAATTTTGTTTTCATCAAGGTACACTACGAAAATCACAGCAAGATACACAATATTTTTATTAGTGATGAACAGTCAGTAGTTTAGACTTTAGTAGTAGCGTCACTGGGGGCATCTGTAGACGGTTCCCGCTTGGCGCGTGGTGGCGCAAGCGCAGCTTTGAGAATCGCTGCGGCCGGCGCCTCCACCGCCACGAACAGCAGCGCGCCGAAGCCGAATGATAGGAACGTCGTCGCCGCCAGGATTGTTAACTGTGGGTTACAATTATTACACGGTTTCATTATTAGGTGTTTCTATGCGATTTTGTTACGCGTTTTTTTATTCATTACCATCACCACTTTATTTACCGTTTTATAAAAGCAAACGAGACTATTATGCCAGAATAGCAGACAAACATGCGTCTGCTACAAGATAATCGAAAATGACTCCACAATTTATACGCAGTTCGTCAATAATTTGGGAATGGTAATGACTTGATTGTTGCGACTGAATAATCGCATAGAAGTACCCTATTATTCCCATTATTGGACGAGCTTCGAATGAGACTGAGGGCATTGGCATGTTAGAGATACTCCTCTTATCTGTCCTCGCCACAAAACAACATTTCGTGGCAGTTTTATATATTTTGCCACGAAATGCTGGAACATTATAAGAAATTCACAATCTGTTTATAAAGAAAAATATAAAGTAGTATATTATGACACAAGTGCGAAAAACATGAAATTCGAAACGAGTGGCGATGTTTTAAAACACGACCGATAGGGAGCGTTTTAAATCGATACGAGTTACGAATTTCGTTTTTGCACGTGTCTCGTACGACGTTTTTTAGTACAGATGGCCCTCCGAAGTTTCAATTTCGTATTCGTAAAATTCCTTTGACCTACAAATTTCTTTGGCAGTGCTATAATTCTGCATTTAAATTATCATACAGATCTAACGTTTTGTTTTCTTCCGTAGGTTGTTAACAAGGTGACCCACTTGGTTCAGCCATGTTTAGCTTCGCTATACGGGTGTATATTTTTATATACACCCGTATAGCGAAGCTAAATTGAATTCCAAATGAAATATTCTGGGTGAAATTTTATAAAACACAATGATACAAAATCATATTTTCTGGATCTACTCATGATTACAGTCAAGTTTTACTATGGGACCAGCTTTGAAAAAGTTACCACTCAGGAGGATAAGTGATGAAGAAGACATAAAAAATAAAATACCAATAATTCTTTCATTTTACATTTCCAAATTTCTTTCCCATAATTTTAACCCGTAATAAGGCAGGGGGTTTAGTAATTTAACCATACCTACCGTCTTAATAAATATGGCACGCTGTCGTTTGTGTTCACTGGTAATTCAACTTCTTTTTAAAATAGGCTTTGAAACGTTGGCTCTTATCAATCTTATCATTTTAAGTTATTTACAAGAAAATTTTGTCATTTCTATGTTAGTTAAGAGAAAAGACAAGTTTTTAGGTATTCACGTGTTTTTAAGAAAATCCTAGTTGTGACAGCCATATTAAACAAAAAGGCGTATAAACATTACGGAGGTATATAATGTTTTTATTAGGAATTATTTTAAATAAATAATTTAAATAATAAAAAGGTTGTGGAAACCTGAAAACTTTATTTGACAATGACATAAGAGACTTTGACAGATTTGACAATAACGCATCTGTCGTAGTTTCGTTGGCCTCGAACTCCAATTACTGGTATATTGTAGGTATCATTACTTTTAGCTCTATTGTGATCTCAATGTAGATTTCAATTAAAAAAATTACACACTGACGCACTCCTATGGAACGGTTTAAGCAGAACAAAATAGTCTAAACTCGTGTATGTATAGGAGTATACGCGCCTTGCTTGTGTGAGTGAGACAAGACTCAGAGTAACTGTGTGGTCACCGGAGCGGGGTTCTTTCGGCGGGAGGCAGGGTGCATCCATATGTAAAGTCCATTCATCCTTAGTTGTCTTATCTAGTAAGCAACTTTCTAACCTAAAAGTACACGTTTTCTGTTGTAAACTGCCATATTTGCCTTTACCAAAATACCTGAGTCCGTATTTGTGCAGTCCGTGTGTAGTGATTATAGTAAATTGCTTAATTTTTAACCAAGGAAACACCAGTTTACAACAGAAAACGTGTACTTTTAGGTTAGAAAGTTGTTTACTAGATAAGACAACTAAGGATGAATGGACCTTACGTTAGTACTATCTAAAGGTGAGTAAACTTCTGTTGACTCAGTATACGTACAATATTATAGTCCGATATGTAGATGGGTTGCCGCTGTATGCCAACGAGGGCTCGCTGGAACAAGGAGTGCAGGAGGAAGCCTCCGTACGACACACGGCCCGTCCACGTGAAGCCACGCCACTCCAACAGGCAGCGGTACACATCTGGAAACCAGAGAATAATAAATAAATATCTTGGGAGATCTTACACAAATCTACATTTATTATAACCCGCATTAGTTAAAAATCTTATGTCATCGAGTTTCTTTGCTCCGCCGCCTGCTGCAGGTGACCGTATGTGCAACTAGCATACAATTATATTCACAAATATGTATAGATATTATGGATATTTTCAATAAGTTACTTTTCTCTTCTCACTGTAATATGTCTTGCCGCTGCATGTTAAGTTTGTGTGGTAATATTTGCTTTTATGCTTTAGCTGCTGTGTTGATCTATGTACCTACCATATCTGTGGAAACCTTTAATTGGCTTGTTTGATAACTAATTTGTAAAACCTAGTCTTAGTAATTTTAGCTGTTGGTTTTCCGAATAAAATAAAATAAAATCGACCTAGTCCCGCGGAAGCTCCAGCTTCGCAGGCCGGGTCGCCACCAACTAGGCTACGGAGGCTGACAAAGAATAAAGGATAATCTCCACAGAACTATATCAATATATTTTGTGACTAAAGGTGTCATGCCATCTCTCTCTAACTGTCTTGTTGGCGCCAGATAAAAAAGTATACATGTAAATCGACGAACTTATTCCTTGTACATGATAAAGTTTTGTGATAATCATTAATAAACAGTTCCTCACCATCATCGTTTATCCAGCCGTTAAGAACAATACCACAGAATATACACCGTGATCTCTAATAACCCGAAAGATTTTAACAGTGTATTCTTGACCATATTTAGAAACTATAATGTCGTATAAACTTTTCTGGATATCGCCTAGTTTCAGAGTTATTACCAATTTAAAAAAAACATATTTTCTAATTGTTACTCAGTACAAAAGGTCTTTTTAACGGCGTTGGTGCCATTATGGAGAATAGTCTCACTAATTTCATTAATAGATGTCAAAAAGTGAGAAATAAATAATTTAGAAATGAGGTTTTTGTAAAAAAAAAAACCTTAACACTCATTGCAAGTGCTAGTTTTATGAATAACATTTACTTTTAATGTTAAAACACATACAAAAATTAAAAAAAAAATTATAAAAAAATAAAAATAAAATTTTTTTTTCGCCAAAAATGACAAAAGTCATATAATATTTTTTGGTTGTTTTTACATCAAAAATGCGTGGTTAAAATCTTTCGGGTTATTCGAGACCACGGTGTATAAAGTACGACAATACGTATACCTATCTTGTTAGGTTCATTCACTAATTTCTTGACTAGAGTATGTACATAAATTGATGCCATCGTCATGCATGAGTGTCATGTCAACGTCTGAAAGTAAATGCGCTTATCGACACTAGTTTTAGATGGCGTAGGAAACTTCAGAATAATGCACCATAAAAGATGTAGAATGACGTACTAATGCGATTCAGTGTAGGTTCAGGGAATGGGACAGAGATATACGACTCGTATAATCTTGTCCCTTTCTCTCGACCTAAACTGAATCGCATTAGTACTGTAACGATACGAAAGTCCGTTACCTATTTAAATGTTTTAGGCAGTTTTAGTTGATATTAATTACTCAGTTTAGGATATTGGCGCGAACCACAAAGGAAATCATCAACGGTCAAAACCAAGCGACGCGACGGCTTGGCGCCAAAACATCGAAACCAAGGCCATTTTCTGTTAGTAACAGGGCGGGGTCCCCTTTAATATGCCTAATATTAATAGTCCTAATATGAATTCGCATAACGGATTTGGCATAAATAATTAAGCATAATATTGAATAGGCAAAATAATGAAATTCCATAATGCTTAATACGCATATTACTGATTACGCATAATTGAAATATGCATAACATTATTAAATATAACTTTATTCGTCCTAATATGGATTAGCATAAACTTAGAAATCAAGCAAATGAGGCAGATCAGGGTAAAACCAAGACAATAAAGTTAAGTTCAAAAGACTAATAAGCAGGAGCTACGAAGCGAAGTTAGCTAGCTTTCGTCGATATCTCCTACACATCCTAATGAACACGTCAGATACAATCAATCGGTTATTCGCGGATCGTCTAGAACGCAAAATGACTAGTGTGTTGTTTTGCCTACATTGCAGTTTGACCATCGAGCATTATGCCAAAACCTTAGATCGACTTGAAAGCAAATTACCCAATACGCAGAACGACAAGAACGCATTTTGCCTATTTTTGTCTTTTGTTTTTGCGAGTACGATTATAATAGGACTGTAGCAAACAAGTATACGACCCGTCTGATGATAAGCGGTGGATTTACATACGTGTATTGTCTGGTTTGTATAACATTGTGTTATATTTGAGTGCAAGGACTGTAAGGTGGCCGTGAGCAGTGAGTGATTTTAATGATACTCTCCTGATAAAACTATAACTAAACTAAACTTAGTAGCAACTGGTGTAAAATGCAAAATGTCCAGTTATAGGTAGATTAGGTTCGTTAGGTATCTTCAAATGGCCGAAGGCCATCGCTGCACAGAATAGATATCGCTTTTAAGTTAAGATAAAACAAAAAAAGAAACTGTAGACACTTTGCATTTTAGACAAAGTTGCTACTAACCCCATCTTTTGATTCTGTATCATTAAACTTTTGCACTCAACTGTCCAGACATTATGCGTTTTATTCATAGTGCTATGAAGGCAGTATACGAAGTAGGCATTATACGTTTTAGTCAATTTGAGATTTAGATCGATTGCACGTTGGGTAAACTGCAGTTTAGGCAAACAACAAACTAGTCATTTTGCGTTCTAGACGATCCGCGAATAACCCACAAAACGATAACTGTATCCCGTATAAAATACTCGCGGTTTCGCTACGCAATCTATGATCGGTCATTATTATTTTATCTATTATATTTTATACCTTTAATTAAGTATACAAATTAGTATTATGCTCATCCTAATTATTCCAAATCATCGTTATGATAGTTTACGTTATACGTAAATACATTATGCGTAATCGTTTATGCGAAATTATGCTTATGCCACTTAAATAGTATGCTTAACAACGCTATGCCAATTTGAAGTATGCGTAATAAATTATGCGAAATAATATAGACTCAACAGGGCGACGCTAGGAAGCGTCTCTCGAGATGGGGCGCATGCGTGTTAATGGAGACGCCAGCAACCGACGCGACGCGCAAATTGGCGCTAACGTTTGGCGCCTTTTAAATATCCATTGCGCATGTCTGATTAAGAGACGCTTCTGTTATGCGACGCTCGCAGCATCCATAGTAAGTGCGCAGGCGTGAAAAGGGCCGAACACAAAACTGGGATTAGCGTCGGTAGACTAGGGTATATAAGGCAATGTCGACGAGAATACGGGATCACTTTTGAGTTGAAGATTGAAGAGTAAACTTTACATTACTTTGTTCCTAGGTAGCCTAAGTACCTATTTTAGATTCTAGATTCAGTGTAGTAATTCTGTCTGAGTGTCTATTAAGCTATAGTGTTCAGGTAATTTGTTTAAACCCTGGTGAGTTATACGATATTATTTATATTAGTATCTATAATCGTAATCGTGGTTATTTAATTACGTTATTTGTACATAGGTAAATACCTACCTTATTTCTAGCTCAAACGCTGGTGAAATTTGTAAGTGATTCCAAAAGCTTACCTCCTAATTATTGTTGCGTTCCGGAGTTAGTATACCTAAGCTCAAAGCTAGGTAATAGGTATTAACACAGTTTTATTTTCACAGAACTATTCCACTTATTTAACTTATAGATATTTCCATTTACCATATCACACCTTAATACACATGAGGGAAGTTGTTCTCCACATTGTACTTATAAATAGTATACTTAAATACAGCTATGTATTAGGTATTTCACGGTAGTTCACACAGTTAGACTAAGAATGTTATTATAGTGTTAGTAAATGAAAGGATTATTTTAAAGCATTAAGCTACACCACACAACACACACGGTACGTATATTTGTTATGAAAGTTAGTGCATAACCAAGCCTTATTCTATTTTAATGTATCTTACTTAAGTTAAAATAATATTTGTACAAGCATCGGTCCACAAAATGGCGGACGGGACGCGGGCTCGCGGCGCGATGCTCAGCCGCTGACTAGAGTGAATTCTATTTATAAATACATTCGAGTATGAAAGAACGAGACGCGAGATATTAGGGTTAAATTCTAGTTCCTAAGAGAGACAGAGATGGACGGCAGGTCCAGGGTTACGTAACAGAGTGGCGGCGTTGAAGTTGACTCCCTTCGCGGGAAACGCTCGGCAGCTAGCGTCAGTGTCTAAAGGTCGTATCTTGATATTTCGATTATTTGAATAAATCGCGTATTCATAAATTTGGTAAAGTATATGTGTATCAGTACCTAGGTGGTATTGCTAATTAAAAGGGACCAAGGTTGGCTAGTTGGACGGTTATATTATTATTGTTTTTATTTTATCTGTGAATTATCTGAGTGTGCTAATTATTTATTTATCCTATGTATGGTTTATTTAGTGCGAGATAGTTTTTGGGATAAAGTGAATTAATTGTTTTTCAATATAATTCTTGTTTGTGAAGTTTTAGGGTGGGAATTAATATAATAGTGAATGCTTCTTTCAGTACTTAACTAATTATGAGTTAATTGTCTATATTATTACTTAGGTATATGATCTTTATGTATGTGTTTAGTTAAAGTTTAGTTAAAGAGCTTAGGCCCGAGTGGGTAGGTATCTGGACGAATGTGGAATGGTATAACTATTGATTTTGAACATATTTATTTGATAAAGTTTTACTGAATTAGTTGATAATACTAGTTTCCTGAAGATGGTTTGATGGACGAATAACTAACTTACATATATGATTAGTGGTTTGTTTTGATGTGTTGTTCAGGTGTACATTGTCTGGTTTGCGCTAAATGATCGTAACGTGATTTTAGGTACTGTTTTCTGCTATACTTGGAACGTAGGAACAGTACATGCATATAAACCTGTATTACAATGGTGTCTTGAATAGACTCAAACTTCAAACCTTGGTTAAGGCAAATTGTATTACGATACACATATACCCAAGGGTACATATTTGATCTACTCCTGATTTGCCATCTGATGGAACTGGAAAAAATCATGTTTTTGGAAAGAGGACTTGGGCCCACAAAATATTTACCTTCCATATTGGTTCAGAATAGGTGAGCTTACCCCATCCTAAGGACCGGGTTAATTTGCAATGTCGAATAATCCTGAAATACGAATATAATAAGGGATCATGGTTCCTTACATATCTAGTTCAAGAACTAGTACATACATAGTGTTACGACACTAATAAATAAAATTAAATATTTCTTGTTCCAAGGAACTAATACATACAGTTTGACATAAACTGAATTCGCAAATTCATCCAACCGTATGCTCGAGCCGTGTTAGAATTGCAATAGTTAATAATAACTGTAATTCTATATCGGTGGGTAGGGGATATTATTTATATATTTTTTAATACTTACAGGTTGTCTTCAATCAATCAATCAATCAATCAATCAATCAAAGCGTTTATTTGTAAACATAGGTATTTACAGTATGTGGATGGACAAGAATTTCAGAAGTTCAGCTATGCTTTACCCAGAGGTGTACAACAACTAGTTACAACAATCATTATGTAGATAATCAATACAATCAATAATACAAATTAGTTAGAAATAAATTATTAGTAAATGTCACGTTTTAAAATCTTAACCTAAATCTAATCTTAATCTTACGTCTTTTATACTTAACTAAAACTTATCTTTATCTTTTACCTTTAACCAAGTGCCTTTTAACTTTACCAATTAACTTAGCATTTTCTATAATACCTACTTATATTTGCCATATATTTGTGTTTGTTCTACAGCTACTACGATGTGTGTTTAATACTATTACCGTTATTTTAATAATAATAAATCTTGTTGTGTTTAAAGTACTTTTATCATTTCTCTCCTGTTATACTAGTGTTCTGAGTATTATATCATTTGTTAGGTCTTTCATCATCATCATCATGATGATGAGATGATGTTAGGTCTTTACATTATCCTAATTAGGGCTTTTAGGTCTATAACTCTCACTCTTTGTTCAAGAATCTAGGTCATTACGTACAGCTACGGGGTCCTGCCGCTACTTAGACGATCACATCACTTCTTCTGGCCAAAATATTTATAGTCAAGACAGAATACCATAGAACCATAACTTTATTAGGTAAACTTTTAGGGTTCCTTGAGGGTTTGTATTAATACTGAGGGTTCTCTAGCTTATGGGGTTTGAGTTGTATGGGGTAGAGGGTTATGTGTTTAGGTAGAGATAGGCTAGGACTTTTCAAGCGTTACAGTACGTCATGGTACCTAACCCCGGAGAGCTTTTTCAACCATCGCTATGTATAGAAAGATAGTGCTCTATATTTCTTTAATCATCTTTCTAATATTCGAGACCAGTAACCTGTGGCAACGTTTGTCAAAACTTTGCCTATGACGAATTTACAAAATGTGTTTTAGTGTATCTTCAAACTCACCAGGAATTCAGGACTGAACTTACTTTCAACCCTGAAGACAGCACCAATGATCATAACCACGACGCATAGCTGGAAGATAGGCTTGTGCACGGCGGCGTACAGCAGCCGCACAAAGGTGGACGGCTCGAAGCCGTCGATGTAGAATAGACCCCCGGACAGAATGGTGCCCAGCCCGAGAGGGAACGCCAGCCACATTAACCATGCGTGTTTCTGGAAGTCAGTTCGATTTTTCAAATGGGTGAATCCGTTAGTGAATTTTCATGTGTGACGCGTTGTGGGTAGATAAAAATAGCTGAAACTATTAATTTACTAAAAGCGGGTATTTAAAGAATCAATTAGTTTCTAAAATAATAGGCTACTTGACCCATTTTTAAAGTTTGTCGTATATTATTAATCAATATCAGATTAACGGAAAAAAAATATAAATATATTTTTTCACGACCTAGAAAACCGCAAAATTATAACTTAAAATTTAAACTTTCGTTACCGCGCGAAAACGATACTAGCCATGTTAATGCTAGGATTATCTGTGGTGTGACGTCACTCAAACCGAAAACAAACATTTGACATGTCGCTTACGTTATTTCAATGTCACAGCAAAGCAACATGCCTATATGTCCATGGCGAATTTCACTCGTATAAGGTTTGACATGAAGTTAGTTTAAGATCCTATGACGTCATATCATGGCCGACACCGTTTTCAGAGAACGAAATTAAAAAAAAATAAAACAAATTTTTCAATAAAAAATATGTACCCATCAAACACTTTTAATACACCGTAATCGAAAAATATTGATCTTTCAATAAATACTACAGTAAATAATATTTTTTTGCACTAAATTTGATATGAGTCAAGTAGCCTATTATGGCCGAATGATGAACGAAGGTAAATCTAAAAGCCGTTATTTTTGAGTGAACAGAGTTATCTCCTACTGCTAAATCTAACTTGAGTTTAAAATGTAGCGTAAGGTTACATTAAAAATTTCATCATAAGTTTCAGTGCGTAATAACCTGTAGCCGTTCAGAGACGGTTTTCTCGTTGTTGAGCCAGTGGTAGGCGAGCAGGCCGCCGGCGATGCCCAGCACGTATGTCGACATGTTGGTGTGTCCCGGCACGTACATCACTTGGAACTCCTTGTTGTACCGGAAGAGAGTGCGAAGAGATCTGAGGACGAATTCAATGTAAATATTATTGTTCAAGGTAAATGCCTATAACCACCACGTTGGGCAAGCGGATTGGCGATCGCAGTAAATACTCCACTATGATGATGCTGCTGCCTATCATCAATCTTCTATCAAGTATGGTCAGTGACACTTTAATCCCTTAGTCGGCTCTTACTACACCCGCGAAGGAACGACACGCGGGAAGAGTTGGGGTAGTGACAAATATACCTATTCTTACTACCGTCAGCACGCGGCTACAACTCTACACAGAGCCAATAAGTTGGTCAAAGATCCGATGATATATGCTAGCAGCCGACGATTCAAGTCTCTCTCTGGATGCGGTGCAGAAGGTTGCTGGTACTGACTAAAGATGAGAACAGTATTTCATATGAGGGCAAACCTGTGCCCTGTGCCTTGTAAAGCTGAAGGCCGTAGGCCGATATGAAATACTGTCTCGATACTCTCGATCTATTGGGAAGGTTAAGAAGTGGTGATAAGAACAGGGGTTATCTCAGGGTCAGGGGGTAATCTTTTAATTGCAATTCAGTTTAGGTTCCGCTTGTCAGTTTTTGACACTTATTTAATGGAATTGACACCTTGCTGTTCAGATGAGGATCAGGAGAGTTCAGGATCGTATTAGTAGATTGTGGTAGCACCCTTGACCGTCATTGCAGCTGGGCAGTAATGTGGTTGTTTAACTTACTCTGGACTATTATGTACAAGCGCGGTGAGGTTCTGGTAATAGGTTTGCACAGCCGGGATGGCCAACGAGGCGGCCAGTAAGCCGCCCAGCGCCAACATCTGCGTCCGCGGCTTGCGGCACACGATGCACATCAGCAGCCCCAGCCCGAACAACTGCGTGTCCGCTGATAGGTACCTGTTGCAATCATAATGTCGATTAATTGTTTATTTGTGAACCTCTTCAGTGAGACGTCCCTAGTACTTAGATCCGGTTGAACTGTTGGAGCGGAAACTAGAAGTATTCCAGTGTAGTACCAATTATCGCAGCCTAGTCTGGATGGGTCCTGGATTTTCCCCAGCCGACTAATCCGCCGGTTGATCGCTTTAATTCAAATTGAAATAATTTATTGCATGCGTATATCATCAGTCCACCTTGTGGGGGGCCTACCCACGCTACGCCTTCCGGTGATGACCTGGTGAAGGTCGTAGGAGTCCGCTGGATGCGGGTGGCGCAGGACCGGTCATTGTGGCAATCTTTGGGGAAGGCCTATGTTCAGCAGTGGACGTCTTTCCGCTGATATGATGATAATGATGATGCGTATATCAGTTTAGCTGGTATACGCATCATTTACAAAACAGAAAAGCAAGAAAGCACTGATTATTCTTACAAAATCTATCCACGATGTTCTGATGTCTCTTGGTGGATAACTTACCAAGACTGAGGGAAGCAGGGCACGTCCTCCGGCAAGTAATTGCTGATGTAGAGCAAGTGCGCCCACCAGTGCTTGTAGCACGCGTCCGACTCGCTGGTCACCACCAGCTCCCACTGCGGCCCGTCGCCGAGGTGCCGCATCAGGGTCATCACAGTGAAAACGATTAGGGCGTACGATGGAGTCAGCCTGGTGTGGTAGAAAATCATAACGCTAATGAAGTAACGAATGAGCATGATTCCTTCGGCATTTTCTGGAAATCTCCGAATTCATATTGCTGTTCCTTGGAACAGTGACTGAAGGTGACATTCGACTTTAACAGATTACTCGGACGATTCCGTGAAAAGCCAAAGGAAAAGCATTCGGCACTACATCTGTTCCGATGTGTGATGATAAAAGAGAACATAAAATAAAACATACGAGTATAAGATTTAGAAACAGATCACAAATGCCGCACTAGATGCGCTAGGTAGTAAACATAAATCTGGATATGCACTAACGCCATGGCAATAGAGGCCTGCTCAGATATTTGTGAGCAGCCTGGCCGCTCCAATATACCTGAAGGCGACTGTAATAGATGCTAGTTCCACAATAGTTACAACCTAGCTAATAAGAGAACCTAGTGAAACATTTAAGACAGGGTAGCGAATATTTGGATACCTACTTCTATCATGCCGTCAGAGTCTGATCACTCCAATAACGCAAGTACCAGGAATTTATGTGTCTCTCAGTGTATTTTGGTTTAAAATAGAAGGCGTTAATCGTTAGTATCTCCTGGATACTAACGATTAATCCTAAACTTACCTCAGCCACCGCACGATCATGCCCTTGGGCCACTCCCACAACGAAACTCGGTGTTTCTCGGCGTGCAGCTCGAAGTTGAACGCTAACAGGAAACCGGACATTACGAAGAAGGTGTACGTCACTAATGTTCCATTCAGCAAGATATACTTAGCAGGATCGTTGTACATCTGAAATTTGAAATGTCATGTTCCTATCTACAGCTCCTTTATGATCACACAAGGTAACACAAGGTGGTTATCATCATCATCATCATCAACAGCCTATGCTAGTCCGCTGGACGTAGGCCTCTCCTATTAACTATGCGTATAGACGCATTAGACGGTAAATACCCATAATCGCCACGCTCAATGTGTCCACTATGATGACGTTGCTGCCCATCATCAATCTTTTAGAATGGTCAGGGACACTTCAATCCCTTAGTCGACTCTTACGACACCCGCATGAGGAGTTGGGGTGGTGTCAAAGGTATTCTTACTGTCGTGACCACACGTCAAGGTGGTTAAGTTATTATTAAATTACTCACACTTTCGTACGTTTGCGGATTTTTGAGGTAAAAACATACATGCACCATCGCTGAGTGTGACAAGTAGACGCAAACCATCGTCAAAGATCTGTCGATAAATGTTTTATTTTATTAGTAAGATGTTAGCATGGGTCGAGATCTGGGTCGTGGTGCAGGAGCGAACAGGCTACTAGAAACGGTCAGTTTATTTTTTAGCACTTTTTCATAGCTGTCTTCATAATCAAAAGTTGCTCAGCTTGACCGTCGCTACTCTGTTCGCTCTTGCTCCACAACATAAATGTCACTCTGAATTAAGTATTTGAAAAATTTGTTAATTTTTTGTATAAATACCTAATTCCGTTTAAACTTTTGAGTCGGTTAAGCCTGGGCTCTGGGCCCACGCCGCTGGGAGCTATCAACTTACGCCAGTTACGACGAAGGGAGAACGCCAGCAAATATGGATTGCCTGAAAGCCGTAGGTGAGTGAATATCTGAGCGTTTCAACCGCCTAATATTGGTGGAATCATTTTTGCCGAAGTTTCTAAACGTCTCCATGTTATAACTTCATCATTTGTATAAGGTACCGTACCCCCTTCAAATGACAAAGTAACACATTGCAACGAATAGAAACTTCGGCAAAAATGATGCCACCAAAATTGGGCGGTTGAAACGTTCAGATATTCACCCAGGTACATATTAAATAATTATTTCATTTTCAATTAAACTTAGCTCAAGGGTTGAAAAACACGATGGACTGGCGCGGTTTTTAGAAACAAGTAAAACAATAGACAAATATCAGAAGCTTTCTTTACCTATCCCTTGGCTGTAAGCACACGCTAGTCGTTGTAGGACATAGGTTTTTTGGCAACGATATACCTGGTGGCTTATGATGGTCACGCGTTTACCGTTTATCGTGCTAGGTACTCGTCACTATTTCGCACTTGCATACTTGTTAAAATCTGACAGCAACAACAATAAACTATTAAACACGGGACCATCATAAGCCACCCTGATTTACATGGCTCATTGAATTTCCCGAAACTGGAGATCTGTTGTGCTCCGCCATAATATTGTGAACTTACGTAGTTAATTATATCACGTGGTATTATGAACTCACCTGCTGCATCTCCATTGATAATGTCGTAAGAAGTCCCGACGGCGTTTAGTATAATCAGTAGCAAATAAACACCAGCCATCGTAAAATCTCCAATAGTAAACCTCCTCTTTTCACCGTGTCTCTTGCAGTACAGTACGTCGGTTAACCTGAAATGTGAGATTAGCATGCGTTGATTTCTATCCTTTCCAAGCGATAGATAGATACTTAGCCAATGCGGCAAATTCGAAAGAAAATTTGGATGAAGTCTTTGCAGCATAAATCTACTAGATCGATTTGTATGTGGTGTAGCGAATTCAAATGAACTCTTTGAATTAACTAAAATCCATTTTTGGGTCGTGTGGCAGGAGTAAACAGCCCTACTGTTTACTCCTGCCTATCCTACTAGGAACTCCTCCTACTAGGAACGATCACCCTGAGCAACTTTTATTATGGAGAGAACTAAGAAATCGTAAAAAAATAGTCCTTAATTAACTCCTCCCTTACCTTCCAATTAACATATAATTAGGAGTTTTTTTAACGGATAAGGAGCAATATTAGTAAGTAAACTCAAAAATATTACTTAATGTATGTAAATTGGGGTAGCATGTTACTCGATAAGTGAATTTATTGTTATGAACCACTGATATCTCTAAATGATGTAAGTAAATGATCAAAGTAATTGTAATTTTGCATCTTAAGTCTTTATACAGGATAAATAAGTAAAAAAATAAATATAAATATATAAAAATATACTACTGTTTGGGTGAAATTGTTAAGGACTAAAATGTAATATAATTGTTATAATTTAGTGATAATTATTATGTAAGTACCTATATGTATACTTACTTGTATGACATGTAAAATTATTTCTAATTTTATCAATAAAGATCTCATTCTCATTCAACGTCTCCATACTCTCCATAGTGAACGTTGTCCAGCGTCCTCGACCCTAATAGGTAACATTAGGTACCTTATTCAGTCTTGTCACACTGTTTAATGCATCTATTAATAGGTTCTGTCATGTTACAAGGCATAAAATTTCTTCAGTCTACCACGTGACCTGTTTGATTTGTGTAAAATTAAATGGAAATTAAAAAAGGAATTAATTAACACTACATCACACTTACTTGGCGTTTAGTTTGTATCCCTTCCATACAGAATCGTCCACGCATTCTTCAAGGACTGATCTTAGATCCGTTTCGTTTTCTAGATTTCTATTTTTCACGAAATCCTTGCACGTTGAGCGGACACATAGCGCCCGGTGAACTTTCGAGTGGTTGTAATGTTTTACTGTATTTTCTGAGTATTCCTGTAGAACAGCAATACTACATAACTATAGAGGCCAGGACGAAAGGGGTTGCAGGCAGAAGACATATACACGAAGGCCGAAAACGGATTGGTCTGAGGCGGGCAGCCCCTTAAATTATTTCTGGCCGAGGTATGTTATAGTGATCTTCTCAAACATGCAATGAAATAAACAACAAATCATCAAAGTTTTATTTTTTTACATGCATAGTGGCAGAATGTCATGATGCCTGTGCCACAAATTTATCTGGAATGGAATTAAAAAAGAGCACTTTGCCGGCTTAGGCCTTCAAGATTTGTATTAAATTCCATTAACGACCTCTTGTCCTAGTCGCACCTGAAACGTCATACTTCGCAGCCTATGTATTATAAGGAACATTACAACAATATTTCATTGCATGTTTGACAGAAGAATATATCATCGGTGTTTCTATGCGATTTTGTTAATCGTTTTTTTTGTTCATTACCATCACCACTTTACGCGATTTTGTTACGCGTTTTTTTTGTTCATTACCAGCACCACTTTATTTACCGTTTTATAAAAACAAACGAGACTATATTATGCCAGAATAGCAGACAAACGTGCGTCTGCTAAAGATAATCGAAAATGACTCCACTATTTATACGCAGTTCGTCAATAATTTGGGAATGGTAATGACTTGATTGTTGCGACTGAATAATCGCATAGAACTACCCACATACGTTTTCTTATTTAAAAAACCTTCACCTGTATCATCAACATGAGGTCAGAGTGCCCTCTGGAGTAGAGGTCCGCGTCGATGAGACAGTAGGTCCCGCCCGGCTCGGCCAGGCAAGTGTCGTACTCGTCCATGTGATACAGCTCGGGCATTTTGCTGTATTCAGTGACTGAAATAAAGACATTTTTAACCTTTTAACCGCCGTAGTCTATTATATCAGACAATCAGTGTCAACATTATTAAGAAAAAAAAAAGTTGCTGAACATTCTCAAAATTGTGGGAATACCTAATATACTTGGAAACCGAGAATTTTTATGAGTAGGTATTTACACACTTGAGTTGGAATTTACACACTAACAATTGAGTTAACAAGGCATAAAATATACCTTAAAAAGCATGTATATAGGGTAAAATCACCAATAGATGAACAGTTAAGCAACTTTCCCAACTTTAAATATTTTTTTCTATATGATGTAACTCATATTCATCAATTTTTATTTTTTTATGTGATTCCGCATTTAATTGAGTTTAGAATAAGCTATTTTTGTGTCTCGTATTAAACTTTAGTAATATTATAAAAATGATTATATTAAAAAAGGAGTCAAATTTCCCAGTAGTTGAACAAAGTGCCTCTCTGAACAATTTGACCCCATTAGATGAACCAGCATAATCGCAACATAGCGAGACCAATATATGAACGGCAAGACCCCAATAGATGAATAGAGCAAAGTAAAAACGTTCGTTTTTTAAATAAATTAATTGTATTTAACCTTCTTTTAATGAAATCTAAGCACGGTGTATATTAAGTAACAATCTGATCTCTAAGAACAAAAGTTTAACTTTTCCCAAGTTCAACCGTTCAATAAAATCAGTTGGTTCATGTTTCGGGCACCGTATTAACAAAATGAACGAACTAAATTGATTCGAATTCATTTATTGGAATCCGACCCAAAAGATGAACCAGCAAATTTTCCTAGTTCACGTTTTGGACAGCGATTCTTGAGTTGAACAATCCCGTTTTCATACAAAAATAAATTACTTTAAAACGTGTTACATGAAAAAAGGCTCGTTCATCTTTTGGTCAAAAAAACATCTACAACACTGATTGTAATTTTATGTTTAAATATTGCATGTAGCTATTTTATTATAATTTACAAAAGCGTTTGAAAATACGAGCCTTTGCCCAAAAGTTGACCGTCGTTCATCTTTTGGCCCGAACACACATTATTGGAACTATAACTGACCAGCAAATATCTCATAAACTAAATAAAAAAAAAACTTTTCTTTATAATATACATGTCGGAGACATGCTTCAGTTGGCGCAGACGTGTACGATATGTCGAGTTGTCGAACGTCTGAATAGTCTTATTTACAATAAGAATAGTCTTATTTGCAATGTTTACATTTAATTTGTTAAGAGTGATAAAATCTAGAAAACGATAAGCAATGTTTTGCTTGAGATGTTCTTTGCTTGGTTCATGCAGGTAGACATTAAACGTCATGTTGGGATCTACCCGCCTATGAAGGAGTAGTTTGTGAGCGCACGGTATAAAAGGTCACTAGCGCAGTGTTCAGGGATTCATTCTTGATTTAGAGTTGGAATAAAGCATTCCAGGGTTGAGTAAATGATGCATGGACGCAAGCTTATAACTCTCCAGTCGTTTTCTATCAGTATAGTTTGTAGTGTTGTAAATAGTCTTGTTTTAAGTGTGTACTTGATGTGATTATTTAAAGTGTGGAAAATGTAAGACCGTCTGAGTTTCTTGCTGGTTCTTCTCACGACAGAGGTTTATCATTTGTGAACCAGTATAATAAAAGATTGTAATTTACCTTGTGTTTAATTATGTGCGTCCATGCATAGTATACACCTTTGTAAGTAGATACGATCAGTAGCTAGGAATAAAATATTCGCCCCCCCCCGTTCTCGGCTGTCCCTCTGACATCAGAAAGTGGGATGTTGACTAATCGCCTACAATAAGTGGTGATGGTAAATGTACCACACGTAAAGAGTGAGGTTTGAAATCATAGACAGTCGGTAAGGTTGAACTATCGTTACTATTTTATTTGGTGTAAGATGTAAACTACTCGTATCTTTTGAAGCAAAGTCTGTTTCGAGACGTAATTTGAGATATCAAGTTAGTTTTTTTATGGAATTTCTATTGTTGCAATACGTGTGGGTAGGTACCCCACCCACTTCACAAAAAAAAAAACAGTAATTTAAATAATTTCAAAGAATATCATGGCTCATACTTGTTACTTTTCTGATGTTTGAAATACTAGCAGTTCTGAAATACGGGCTGGTAACCCGTGGTTTTGTTTTGTGGTCTACCAAAAATTTATTAGAGATTTCTTACGCCTGTTTTTTAAGTTTTCTATGCGTGTGAAATTTATGTTACAGAATGTTTCGTGATGATTTCGTTCGTGATGACACCGGTGACTATGTTGTGGCGATGAAACTAGCTCAGAATGTTACAATTTCAAGAACAATACGTTTATAGTAGCCAGAAGTTCTGTTCAGGATGACTATGCTGTTGTGATGAAACTACCACAAATTCTTACGAAATGTCCAAGAAGTGAAGAAGAATGAAAACTCCAGCTCTTCAGGAGTTGCTTTTTGAGCAATGGAAATAAAAGGACAGGTTTCGTTCCAATTGTTTTAATGCAAAATTCGAAGCAGTAATTTAAAGAAATGACAGTTTGACATTTCTATTTTTAGCGTGAAGTTTTTATGTTCTCAAAAAAAGTTTTATTATCTGCGAGATTAACTTGGTTGTAATAAAGTGAAGCCCATTACTATTTTAATACAAAGTGAAAAAGATACCAATACCCTAACCTCGACTTTTTATTTTATGATCAGGTTAAGTTGCGAGATCGCATGCAAATTATCTCTGTGATAAAACTTATACCGTACAATTTGATGATTACAGTTCAACATGGTGAATTGGAGCGAGCTGCCGGCCCGCAAGTTATTGCTGTCATCATGTCCCGACTGCGTGCCAGAGGCTGATGACTGGTGTCGCTGCTGCCTACCGTGAACACGTGGTGCATCGCGTGGTGTAGACACGTTGTCAATCCGGTGAGGAGTTCACATTTTGTTGAGCTAGTTGAGCCCTGAGCTAATGTTGTTGAGTCATCGAGGGCTTCTACCCTTTCGATTCTATAGAGTTAAAACTTGAGCAAGAAATGCAACATTAAAACTAAATTAGACAGCGATAACGTAAGGTTACGCAAGTTTGTTAAAGACTTTATTAAAGTTTTATTAAACGCCTTGAGATTTATTTTAATAATTTCTGATATAGGATGATGATGATGGTGATGATGATGATGAGGATGATGATGATGATGGTGGTGATGATGATGATGATGATGATGATTATGATGATGATGATGGTGGTGATGATGATGATGATGATGATGATTATGATGATGATGATGATGGTGGAGATGGTGGTGATGATGATGATGGTGGAGATGATGGTGATGATGATGATTATGGTTATGATGATGATGGTGGTTATGATGATGATGGTAGTTATGATGAAGATGGTGGTTATGATAATGATGGTGGTTATGATGATGATGGTGGTTATGATGACGATGGTTGTTATGATGATGATGGTAGTTATGATCATGATGGTGGTTATGATGTTGATGATGGTTATTATGATGATGATGATGGTTATTGTGATGATGATGGTGGTTATGGTGATGATGATGATAATCATTTCTTATTATTTGGACCGTCAATAGTTTCAGTTTGACTACCTAGTTCAATTAAAATGGTGGGTACTAGAATTAGTCATTATAGTTTGCAATCGTATAGTTTGCAATCGTGGAATGAAACTATTTACATTTTTGTTGGGTTCAGTTTTCTCGGACTACATACACCATTTATCATTCGTAGTCGTAGGTGTAAAATCGGATCTATTTTTCCGTCTCAGTGCGGCCACGACTGTGAGTGGCGTGCGTTTGGTTTAATGGTGTAAGTGGTCAATGCGTTTCGATTGTCCGACAGCCATGGAGGTGGTTGTTAAGACTCTATTGCTCGCTATATGCTACACATCTGGAGTATTGTAACTGCTGTGAGTACTGCAACCCATTTGTTGTTTTTGTTGAAGTGAAGTGTTTCATTTTTACTATTGTAGAACTATGTCGGTTACTAGCTAGTAAAGGAAATATTCATTTATTCAACAAACATTAAAATAATACAGTCTTTGAAAATCCACAACACAGGTTTCGTCAGGGGGAAACAGATACAGCTTAGCCACAGGCCTCGTCACATTCTTACAAACGATGTCATCCGCAACAGGCTTTGTCAAACATTTACACTAATTAAATCTATTAGGTACGAGGCCCACCCCGGACCATAGCCGGCTCAAAAGTCCCCATGACGCTGGCCGCGTTGCCACGCTGTATTGCCAAGGAGATCTGTTGAACCAAGTATGATCCGGAACGAGGGTCGCACCCCCTGTCTCTAAGTCGCCGACCCAACTCCCATACGAACTCCTTGGCCTCCGCACTCCAAGATCCCGCAGTTTCTACTGCAACCGGTACGAAGTCGTACGCCTGCTCCAAGACAGAGTACTTGGCATGTTTCTGCCTAGCTGCAGACTCGGCAGCCGACCCAGCAGATCTCATGGTGCCGCTCAGATGGGACGGAGCAAAAGTACTCCAACACGTAGCGTCCCATAAGAGGCACCGCCCTCTCCGCCAAGGAACAAGCGTAAGACCATCCGGCCTCTTCCCGTCAGTGCGGCACAACCCCGGAGGCTCCAACACGCAGGGAATATTGGCCGACACCAACGCCCGACGAATCACCTCGTTCAGAGCGTGGTGACGAGGAAAACGCCCAGCACACTTCTTGCAACTAAGGCCATGGTGACCGTCCTCCCCAACCATCGCTCCACAGATGCACCGATGCTCCTCACAAACCTTGCAACCCAACCTCAAGGCAGCCGCTATTCTCAAGGAATCGTTATCCAGCAGTGTGCCAAAGCATGAGCTAGTAAAGTAGTAAGTACATAGACAGACTTGCTAGTCTGTTTCAAATGTTAATGAAGTTGACTTTAATTCCCTTAGTTGATTAAATGAGTACCTAAAGAAAATATGATACTGCATTACGGCATTTAATTTTCTATTAACTACTTTAAATGCGGAAAGGGTAATTGTTAAATTTAATGAGTTCTTATGTCATTTGAGCTTTCAATGGACTGAGAGCAAGTTCGATGGATTGAGCGTGATCTAATAATCGCATCGGAAGTTCCGGAGCATGTAAAAGGTGCACGTGAACTGCTTTTTATGTGCAGTATACTCTTTGCGAGGAGTAGCACTTACGCGGCTGAAATGGTTAACTTCTGATGGGTTATTGGATCCTAACAAGCCCATGGACAGAAATTGAATCAGGTGCATGGTTATGGTGTAACCTGGTTGAGTAACTTACGTTTTTGTTTGAGTCGAGGGATTGACTCTTTAGTTTAAATCATTTTGACTTTTAATTGGTAAAACTGAACTTGATTTTCAAGAAATGTGAGTGATATTTGATGAAAGATGTGAATTTTTGGTATACCGTTACGTTCTGGGGGTAAAAATGTGCCGGGGTGTTAATTGCCTAAAGACTGGCATGATTTTTGACATTGTCTTGTCAAAATCCCAAACGTGATGACGAATGTTGTAAATCGTATGTTGGGCAAAGTAATAAGTTGGCTTCAGAGTATGCCCACAGTCAGTTTGGTGACTGTGGATGGTTTTCGTACAATCATGTGATGATTGTAGACAGTGTTCCTGCGTACCTAGCTGAGGTCGTGGATGAAGTGTGCCTACAGTATTATGGTGACTGTAGATGGTATTCCTGCGTACCTCGCTGAGGTCGTAGATGAAGTGTTCCTACAGTATTAATGGTGACTGTAGATGGTATTCCCGCGTACCTTGCTAAGGTCGTGGATGATGAGCTTGCCAACAATGATGTTAAGAGTTAAAATGTGTTCTTGCAAACTTTACTTACTGAGGTCAGTCAGTTAAACTCAGGTCAGTCAGTGACCGCGCTGACGGTTATAGATGTGTCCGTGTACTTTACTCGGATAGCGGGTGTTTTGTGGCATGTTGATGACTGTAGATTGTTTTTCTGTGTACTTTGCTGAGGTCATGGGCGATGAGTTTGCTTACAGTATTTCTGATAACTGTTGGTGGTATACCGTGCCTTGCTACAGTGGTAGATGTGTATAGAATCATGTGGACGATTGTAAGATGTTCCTACGATCCTCTAACAGGTTATAGAAGAGGAGTGTGAAATGGTCGTGTGTAAAATTGTTTCCAATTTGATTTCGTAAAATTTAACAGTAGTCATTTCTATCCCATTATGTATTGCGGTCAGAATGGGTCGACCGTACCAGAGGCTTGATCGTAGCCGTAGCCCGTTGTGTCTGCCTGTGAGTAGTCCGTGGGTACGCGGTGCGCGACAGGCTCTGGCGGAGGTCGCGTTTTAGAGACCGTAGTGTCATAGGGATGAATCAGCGATCCCGTAGTGGGGATGCGCGTAGTGTGTGTGGTTATGTGATAACCAATAGGCCACGAATGACATTATGTTCCTCCGAAAGTTTTCTGTAATGTTTTACGTAAAATGTGGCTACGAAAGCCAGATGATACTTGTTTGCTCTAGATTTGAAATTGGTGGTAATTAATTGACCATAAGTGATCCTAAATTCAGTTGCAAAGATTAAAATTATTTTTCTTGAGTTGAGATGATTTTATGTAGACAGATAATTTGGTCAGGAGTGACCGAGTGGTAACAAAGACTACTGGTGTACGTGTTTGTTTCAGATACAAGCGAGGACGCTTGTCTTGTCAGTATGGCCGTGTCGGAGACATGCTTCAGTTGGCGCAGACGTGTACGATATGTCGAGTTGTCGAACGTCTGAATAGTCTTATTTACAATAAGAATAGTCTTATTTGCAATGTTTACATTTAATTTGTTAAGAGTGATAAAATCTAGAAAACGATAAGCAATGTTTTGCTTGAGATGTTCTTTGCTTGGTTCATGCAGGTAGACATTAAACGTCATGTTGGGATCTACCCGCCTATGAAGGAGTAGTTTGTGAGCGCACGGTATAAAAGGTCACTAGCGCAGTGTTCAGGGATTCATTCTTGATTTAGAGTTGGAATAAAGCATTCCAGGGTTGAGTAAATGATGCATGGACGCAAGCTTATAACTCTCCAGTCGTTTTCTATCAGTATAGTTTATAGTGTTGTAAATAGTCTTGTTTTAAGTGTGTACTTGATGTGATTATTTAAAGTGTGGAAAATGTAAGACCGTCTGAGTTTCTTGCTGGTTCTTCTCACGACAGAGGTTTATCATTTGTGAACCAGTATAATAAAAGATTGTAATTTACCTTGTGTTTAATTATGTGCGTCCATGCATAGTATACACCTTTGTAAGTAGATACGATCAGTAGCTAGGAATAAAATATTCGCCCCCCCCGTTCTCGGCTGTCCTTCTGACATACACAATAGAGATATTAGTCTAAAATCTATACTGAACTGTATCAAGGAAATAAAAGCCATATCCGATTTTTTACGTAATTAAAAGCTTAAATTTTCGAGGGCTTTTCTTAATAAGGATCCCATATAAAACGCGATTTTGGCGCAAAGCGCAAACTTGACGGCCGCTCACTGCCGCGTACGTGGCTTAACTGTCTGGTAATTCGCATGTGAGACACGGTATAATGTTGCCGCATGTGAGAAAAATACTCCCGGGCATGTAAAATTATTCCTGATTTAATTATTTAGATTTTTAGACCTATCAGTCAACTTCTGGGTGGCAGTCATCTATTGGTGCTTTTACCCTACAACGGTTTTCGTATGATTAGATTGCTTGTAAAATTTTAATTCCTAGAACATTCCTTACAGAAGTTTCGCAACTTATGAAACTTCTCCTCGGTATATTGCTAGGTTTTTATGGTGTTTAAATTTGTCCCATTCAAATGCAAGCTCCAAAATGTGTGGTGTATTTTTTTATTGGGCAGGCAGGCAGAAAATAACAGTGGTTAAAAGGTTAATTCATCATATATTATTCATGAATTTCGGAACTAAACTGCTGTCCAAAAGGTCTTGTTAGGGTATAGTCCGTGGGCTACTCGGCCTGAAATTAGAAAACGGTATAATTTGGGGGTACCAAGTGTCCTTTTTACAGTAGTTAGACATATTCATAAGGATGTTAAAAAAGTATGATAGACATCTCAAAGTGGTAGCTAATAGGCATACGGGCTATTTCAAGATTTCCGTTGTATGACAGGTATGGTTAAAATTAGGAGGTACAAATTTTCCTTTTCACGGCTGTTAGGTAAGCTTATAAAAACGTCAAAAATGCAAGATTGCCGTTTATAAGTGCTACCTAACAAAAATGGGGGCCAATCAAAGATGGTGGATCTCAAGTTTTACAAAATCAAGTATATCTCGAGAACTATTAAATATATCTAATTACTCTCTTGAACAAAATTAAAGGCATATCTGCAAGCTTCATATTTTGCATACACACCATATTGCTAAAACCAACCAATAATTAATTATGACCAAATTTATGAAAATTTCGTGATTTTGATTTTTTTTGTGTCGTGTTTTTACATAGTAGTCATGACGCTAGAAAAATTAAATATTTTTTTAAAGATAGTGTATTTAATAAGCTTTAATTTGATGTATGTAACTTGTTGGCGGTATTTAAAAAAAGACCCATAAAAAATATTTAAATAAATTGTAGTCATTATCCACCGTATAATTAGTGATTTAAGAGGCGATTTTTTTATATTTTTCAATCTTGGTTATTTGAAATAAGCACTATTATTTACGAGTGGCACTTCCATCGCCTCTTAAATCACTAAGTATACGGTGGATAATGACTACAATTTATTTAAATATTTTTTTATGGGTCTTTTGTTTAATACCGCCAACAAGTTACATACATCAAATTAAAGCTTATTAAATACACTATCTTTAAAAAAATATTTAATTTTTCTAGCGTGATGACTACTATGTAAAAACACGACATAAAAAAAATCAAAATCACGAAATTTTCATAAATTTGGTCATAATTAATTAATGGTTGGTTTTAGCAATATGGTGTATATGCAAAATATGAAGCTTACAGATATGCCTTTAATTTTGTTCAAGAGAGTAATTAGATATATTTAATAGTTCTCGAGATATACTTGATTTTGTAAAACTTGAGATCCACCATTTTTGATTGGCTCCCATTTTTGTTAGGTAGCACTTATAAATGGCAATCTTGCATTTTTGACGTTTTTATTAAACGGTTTTTATTAACTTCACCGCGTATCAACTGTCGTCGATGCTTCAAATCTTGTGATCGATTTTTCGACCACTTCTACTGCACCGAAATCAATAAAATTTGGAACACTTATCAGGTCCCCATGACAATGCAATATTATAATATTTGTATCCTTGTATCCTCAAAGCCTGATGCTGCAGACGTACTGCTTACCTTAACCGAGAGTGTTAGACACGTGAAAATGAAAGTATAGCGTGCTTGGCATAATCAAATACTAACAGCCTGATCTTGACTTCCAACTCCTCACTCCTGATGCTGCAGTACTGCCTACAATAACCGCAAGGTTTATCTTTTATCAATACGTATATAATTTTAAAGAAGTTCTTTAGATATTAAGTACAAACATGCGAATTTAATACTAACGTCCAACTCCTCAAATCTAATACTCCAGTTACTGCCTGCCACAACGGCTAGGTTTAGCGATATGTAGATTTTGAAGTACTGCATAAGATATTTGGTAGAAACATACGGATTTCATTATCATCATCATCATCATATCATCCGAAAGACGTTCACTGGTGAATATAGGTTTCCCCCAAAGATTGCCACAAGGACCGGCCCTGTGCCACCCGCATCTAGCGAGCTTCACCAGGTCATGAGTCCATCTTGTGGAGGGCCTACCCACGCTACGCCTTCCGGTACGTGACCGCCACTCGAGAACCTTATTGCCCCAACGGCTATCGGTTCCACGCGCTACGAGCCCCGTCCACTGCCACTTCCTGCGGCCCTCCGGCCGATACACTGACAGCGTGAGTGGATAGCGTAGGGCCAGTTGTTAGGTCCAGCTGATAGACTAACAGCGTGAGTGGTTCGCGTAGGGCAGGCCGTCGGGCCTGCGGCTCTCCGGCTGATAGAGTGACAGCGTGAGTAGATCGCGTAGGGCGAGCCGTCGAGCCTGCGGCCCTCCAGCTGATAGAGTGATAGAGTGAGTAGATCGCGTAGGGCGAGCCGTCGAGCCTGCGGCCCTCCAGCTGATAGAGTGACAGCGTGAGTGGATCGCGTAGGGCAGGCCGTCGGGCCTGCGGTCCTCCAGCTGATAGAGTGACAGCGTGAGTGGATCGCGTAGGGCGAGCCGTCGGGCCTTCGGCCCTCCAGCTGATAGAGTGACAGCAGGATTAGTTCGCGTAGTTCGAGCCGTCGAGCCTGCGGCCCTCCAGCTGATAGAGTGACACCGTGAGTGGATCGCGTAGGGCGAGCCGTCGGGCCTTCGACCCTCCAGCTGATAGAGTGACAGCAGGAGTAGTTCGCGTAGTTCGAGCCGTCGGGCCTTCGGCTCTCCAGCTGATAGAGTGACAGCAGGAGTGGTTCGCGTAGGGCGAGCCGTCGGGCCTGCGGACCTCCAGCCGAAAGACTGAAAGCGTGAGTGGTTAGCGTAGGACGAGCTGTTGGGTCCGACTGATAGACTAACAGCGTGAGTGGATCGCGTAGGGTGAGCCATCGGGCCTGTGGCCCTCCAGCTGATAGAGTGACAGCGTGAGTGGATCTCGTAGCATAGGGCGAGCCGTCGGGCCTTCGGCCCTCCAGCTGATAGAGTGACAGCGTGAGTGGTTCGCGTATAGCGTAGGGCGAGCCCTGATCGAGTGGCAGGCTGACAGCGTGAGTGGTTCGCGTAAGGCGAGCCGTAGGGCCTGCGGCCCTCCAGCTGATGGTCGACTGACAGTATGTGTTTATATTTTATAGTCTCGAAATTTGACTTGTATAATGTGTACAATATAAAAATTTTAACTTGATTTTCTCAATAAACGAAATTGATTGATATATTCCTTATTGTCAGATCTCTGTTATTTGAGGTATTGTTTGAATAACACACGGCCATATGAGACACTTTGGGCATTCAAGCTGACATTTTTTTAGTGTCGGATTTCTAAAAATATCTATTCAGCAGGGATCCCCTCTCGTTACACATAAAATAATGTCCATTACGTTTACATATGTCCATATGTGTCGTGATTAAAGCGCGAGGGTTAAACGCTAGCATGCATACTTGTATTTCATATTACAAACAACATCTTTGATCCAGAATAAGTAGGTATAGTATCGGCAATTAACTTAACAATGGTACTAAAAACTTGAAAATAAAATAAGTAAAAAAAGTTTTAAGTTAAACGGTTTTTATTGCACCAAAAACTAGAAAATAAAAATTTGTTGTAACTAACCGTAGATGCTACTTTCTGTACATTAGTCACGTGAAAATATTATCACTGTAGTCTTCCCAAGGCAGATGCTGAAAACCACGTTTAGCTTCTATGTCAGTGGATTAAGCGTTACTTAATCTGAAACTTTTACCAAACTAAAATAAAAACGTGGGGCGTTATTATAAAGAAACATACATGTTCAAAAAATTTAATTGTAGCTTTAATTTTGCAATTAATCATCCATCTGTTCCAACACTTCTACGGAGGTAGTAAATAACTTTTATCAAGGCCAGAACAAAACTTATTACACTATTGCTGTCTTGATTTCTATGTGTGTTCTTAAATAACTATAGTGACTTGAACACAACTGCGTACGCCCCACGTTTTTATTTCAGTTTGGTAAAAGTTTCAGATTAAGTAACGCTTAATCCACTGACATAGAAGCTAAACGTGGTTTTCAGCATCCGCCTTGGGAAGACTACAGTGATAATATTTTCACGTGACTAATGTACAGAAAGTAGCATCTACGGTTAGTTACAACAAATTTTTATTTTCTAGTTTTTGGTGCAATAAAAACCGTTTAACTTAAAACTTTTTTTACTTATTTTATTATAAGCTTACCTAACAGCCGTGAAAAGGAAAATTTGTACTTCCTAATTTTAACCATACCTGTCATACAACGGAAATCTTGAAATAGCCCGTATGCCTATTAGCTACCACTTTGAGATGTCTATCATACTTTTTTAACATTCTTATGAATATGTTTAACTACTGTAAAAAGAACACTTGGTACCCCCAAATTATACCGTTTTCTAATTTCAGACCGACTAGCCCACGGACTAGTAGAACCGTGACTCCAACAGGAGATAAATTGCTGCCAAGAAGTTTTGTTAAGGTGGATTTACACCAAACGCACACACTATCCCCTACTCTACCAAATCAACGAATTTCGAATAATGTTTTGTGTAGCGAACGAATTTCGTAGTGGGGATAGAATGAGCATTCGCTCGTTTGGTGTAAATCCACCTTTAGGTAAGAACCGCGACTCCAACAGAAACGAACTGCTGCCAGAAAGATAGGTTAGGTCACAAGTTCTAAAATATTTACTCCAACAGGAAGAACTACCGCCAGGAAGGTTGCTAAGGTTGGATTAGAACATTGACCTCAACATAATACGTTAGAACTTACAATTTTGACTCCAACAGAAACGTAAGGCAAGGTTAGAACATTGACCCCAACGAATATGTTAGAACTTAAAATTTTGACGCCCACAGAAAAAACTGCCGCTAGGAACATTGTTACCAGGGTTATGTCAGAACCTTGACCCCAACAAAAACTAATTGCATGAAGGTACGTTAGGTCAGAACCGTGACCCCAACAGAAACGAACAGCTTACTACCACGTCAGACCTTTGTTAATCAAGTACTTTTTCAGCTAACCATTTTGTGCGGGTCAATTCAACTGCACCTAATCCAAAATTGCTGATGCATTGAGTTTTAAAAATTATCTTAGTAATTATGTACTTGCCAAACTTAAGTTACAGACCAAGTAATTTGTAGTAACCAAATGTATATTTTTGTTCAGCATAGTCAAACTAGGAATATCTACAAATGTTCCAGATGTATACCTAGTTAATATCCTATTCTGTTATTGAGAATGATGTATGTTGTGGCTGCCTCTAATAATTTTAACCTCTCACTCATCACTGAACAATATATTAATACAAAAATATAAAATGGGAACTTTTATACAATTGTACCTACACTTACTACGACCATTATAAAGGGTCACCGCAATTAGACAACATTTAATATTTATCGAAAATTAACGAATTAAAGTTTCCTATTTCAAAAAATGTCTGGGGTAACCCGAACACTTTTGATGTGAGGAAGCTGAGATAACAAACCTAATAAAATTTGAATATGTACAGTACGTATTTACCGGCACTAATTGTGTAGAAAGTATAAAGTTCGGGGAAAAATGTGGTTTACCTACGCCAAATGCCCGGGTCTTTGTCCTGGTTTTACGAATTTCGAGATGGAACCCTAGATAGTATCATCATCATCATCAGCCAATTGACGTCCACTGCTGGACATAGGCTTCCCCCAGAGAGTTCCACAAAGATCGGTCGTGAGCTGTAGGTATCTAGGTATACCTAAATGATTTTATTTTATTTTAGATTCGCCAACAGGTGTAATACATATTAATACCTAAAGTAAAATGTCAGTAATAACAAATCGCTCGAGTACTCGTATTCACCTACCTAATTACAGGCAAACTCAACATTCATAATGAATAATGAGAATGGTGGAATGGATATACATGTACCGGAATTATTTATGGCGCAGAAGAAAATTATGGTAATAATTAGGTATGTAGCTTAACAAAACTCACTATTTAATGAATTAATAACCGCTGAGGACTGATGCACCAGGAACAACAACAACAACGCCTTCATGTTGAAACAAATTTTTCACTCGTTCACAGTTGTATATATACTCTAGGTAACTACCGACTACTCTACTAACTAGTAGTTAAGTACGTGTGACTATAAATAATAATATAATTAAATACGTTCAGCAGCCGCGCAGCCTTACTAAATACTAAAATAATTTAAAAATCGAGGCAAGGATACATTTTACGTCATACGTAGGTATCCTTCGATATTTCATTTAGACATACGCGTGTTGTGCGTACTCTAGCCGATTGTGTGCGAAAATAAATATTCGAATGTAAATCTTTTTACTTAGACAGTAGGTACTTCACCTAAAAACATTCATAATAGACAATAGTAGGTACTTTAGACAACACGTGAACCACCAAAAGTTCCGCATTGTAATTCGAGTAAAGTCCTCTTGTGACATTAGTAAAATATTTCCGTCTTAAGGCACTGCCTGCGTTACCATAAACTACAGCCACCTGAAACAGACTCATTTAGCTATAGTAATCATCAAACCTTGATAAAGCCTTTTGCTGGTGGTAGGATCTCGTGCAGGGTCCGCCCGGATAGCTACCACCGTCTTACCCGCTATAAATAGCAGAGTTTGCACTGCTGTGTTTCGGTTTGGGGGTAAGATAGCCGGTATAATTACTGGCATAGATAGAGGTAATCCATCTAAGTCCTCAGGGTAGGCAGCGCATAGGCGATTTTTTGATCACTATGTCCATGGGCCTCAGTTCCTGCTCTCCATCAGGTGGGCTGAGAGCTCAGTTGTCTACTACCTTCGTCACATAAAAAAAGTCCTTTCCTGAAAATATGTCTTAGGGTAGAACTTTTAAAGCAAATAACAAAAAATATGTGTAGGTATCCGTTTTAGATAAGAAATCTATGTTGTACTTATTTATTGCAACTGAAAACAATTTGAAAGATTACTGGTCGAACAAATGTATTTTTTTTGTTCACTGATTTAGATTATACTGTATACTATAGGGCCCATCTTGTATACATACCTAATCTAAAGTAATTTACGATATTTATTAAAATGAAATGAAATCTTCTAAGTATTCAAATCATTTGAACACATGCAACGTCTTAATAGGTATAATCGCATAGTACTAACTCTTCAGACAGAGGAAGCATACAAAGAGCAGAGTTTATGAACAAAGGTCAAACTGATTTAAGTAACAAAGGAAAAGACACCGAGCGCTGCAAACCTGTTCCTGTTAGTACTTACGTAAAATCTTCGGAACTTACATAGTTTAGAGATTGAAACATCATCAGGTGCTTATGATGATCCCGTTTTATCTATTTATCGTGCTACGCTACGCTTCACTTTCGCACTTAGGTACTTACTTGATAGAACCTGACGGCAAAAACGATAAACGATTAAACACGGTACCATCATAAGCCTACAGCCTCCGTAGCCTAGGTAGTAGTGACCCTGCCTACGAAGCTGGAGGTTCCGGGTTCGAATCCCAGCGAGAGCATTATTTGTGTATTTATTTATCACAAATATTTGTTCCTTGGTCATGACTGTCTATGTATTTAAGTATCTATGTGTATCTATCTATTATATTATATCGTCGCCTAGTACCCACATCACAAGCCTTAATTGAGCTTACCGTGGGACTAGGTTGATTCGTGTAAGATGTCCCAAGATATTTATTTATTTATTATTTATGCACTGTGTTAACAAGATACAGACTTTTATTGAAACCGAGGAATGCAATGTAGATTTTTAGCCAAACTGTGAGCACTATTATTTGATCCAAAACTCTAATTTTAAAAGTAATTACGTAATTAGCATGTTACCTTTGTTTTTCTATTAGGGCCTGTGTAACCATTTCCGAATAAAATATACCTGTAAGATAAAATGTTAGCTAATATTTATTTGGGAATTGTTGATCGAAATAGTAACCTTAAAGCAATATTGAGAACGTATCTCTACACGAAATACAGTGCTTTTTCATCATCATCATCATCATATCAGCCGAAAGACGTCCACTGCTGAACATAGGCCTCCCCCAAAAATTGCCACAAAGACCGGTTCTGCGCCACCCGCATCCAGCGGACTCCTGCGACATTCACCAGGTCATCAGTCCACCTTGTGGGGGGCCTACCCACGCTACGCCTTCCGGTACGTGGCCGCCACTCAAGAACCTTCCCGCCCCAACGGCCATCGGTTCTACGCGCAATGTGCCCCGCCCACTGCCACTTCAGTTTAGCGATTCGGAGAGCTTTTTCATCACAATTAGGTAAACCGGGTACTAAAGGCTAAAGGGTTTAGGGAAAGCTAACTAACTAATAATCATAAGCAGTATTTTATTCAAAAAGATCGTTACTTTATTTACTTAAACCAAATTCTTATATACATATTTGTCATCTCCTATTATTGCACTGTAATTAGAATTTAGTAGACATTTCAATAGGAGTTTCTGTATCGGGTTCCTCCTTGACGCGGGCGGGCGGCGCGAGCGCAGCCTTCAGCAGCGCGGCGCACGGCGCCTCCACCGCCACGAACAGCAGTGCGCCGGCGCCGAACGACAGGAACGTCGTCGCAACCAAGTTCGTCAACTGCAACACATTTTATTTATTTATTTACCCCCTTATTCATAAACGTTTGTTAACTTAACAAGCCGCTAATAATTGTTTGTCACTGTTGCTCTTATGGACATATTGTTAAGGCCGAAAGGGACAAACAATTATTAGCGGCTTGTTAAGTTAACAAACGTTTATGAATAACGGGGTTAATCTTTATTGCACAAAAGAAAATCTTATCGTACAAAAGGCGGACTTAATGCCACAGAGCATTATCTACCAGTCAACCTTAAGGCAAAACAGAAAAGAATGTAGGCGGTGCAACTTGCAAACTTAATAAAAAGACATACTAAGATAGGATACAAACATACATAAATATACCTACACTTACATAAATATATGCATAAATATATAATAATAGAAATATATAAATACACTACAATAAATATTTTACCATAAATTGTACAGTTGTAAGAACATACTCAATTTTTCTTTGAACTGCCAGTGAAGAAACCCTTTACAGATCGTTTAAAGACGTAGTTATTTGGAGTTTTTCTAATATTAGGGGGAAGGCCGTTCCACAGACTATTATACAGATTATTATAAAAATGGGGAAAAGGTAACAGGGTTCTGGCCTACCTTGATCTCTTAAATGAGATTCAGTTTAGGTTCGGTTTGTCAGTTTTTGACAGTTACTCTATGGAATTGACACATCGCGATTCAAATTAGGTCCTAAACTGAATCGTGTTAGTAGACCGTGGTAGCCCCCCTGATAAGATTTCAAACATGTGATCGCTATAGTCTTTATTGGACGAGCCAATTTAAAATAAACCAAAGGCTGCAAGTTCTGAGTCTGGCGAGAGGAATTGTACATTGTGTCTTCAGATACCTACTTCGGCTCACTTCAGCTATCCATATATTATTTAACCTGTGCATTATTTTTCACCTCAGCAGCTCGAAAAGACTTCTTTTGATTCGCGAAATCAGTGAGCAAAGTGCGATTTTGCTCACTGAGTGAATGTTGTTTTGAATGACGTTTAGGAAAAAAACATGTCTAGATCTTATGAAAATCAGTACAAATTTGTAGGTATCTTGTTCCGTTAAAATTAAGGTCGTTATTTCTTCTGAAGTTTGAATTGACTAGACATGTTTTTTCGTGGATCCTTCAATGTTCTCTTTGAGAAATGTCGTACGGAGGAAAATGGTGCGGTCTTGATCGCGAGCGCATACAAACTGATAAGTTCATTCACCCTTCAATCGTGTGAAAGGAATGCTAAAAATGGTTGGAACGACGACGGTTGGCTGTTGAATTGAACCCGAACGCGTAGAAGGCTTAACCCCTGTAAATGAATGCGCTAACTTCCCTGGTAGGTAAGTAGGTATTTCAAGAAGTGCTTTCGAGTTTCAGCTCAATACCTAAAGTGCTGAAAGTGCTAGTGAAGGGTCCACGGAAGGAGCATGTCTAGTCAATTCAAATTACAGAAGGAAAAACCACCTTACTTTTAACAGAATAAGGTGTGAATTTGCCCTGATAATTTTGGGCATTGGACATGTTTTTTCCGTGGGCCCTTCAATCTCTTATTTATGAACTAAATATTTTGATTTGTACTTTTTATTTTTCCCCAGTAGTCACACTACTTAATACTATATAAATTATAAATATTAGATGTCATATACCAAAGAAAAACCTCGGAGGTGATCTTGGTCGTTTTTCTTTGGTATATGACATCTAATATTTATAATTTAATACCTTTTACTTTATATATGGGTCAAAATTCTTTTCGTTGTCTTGTTTCATACCGCTCTGTCACGGTTTTATATGCTGTTTCGACTCAGTATATAAAAAAAACGGTGCACTTGTATTTCTTTTTTACGCTAGATTTCAATCCATACATCAGAAATTAAAAACAAAATATCATCTCATACAAAAATCACCACTGCGTCATGTTTTTTAGGGACACAAATTAAGACAACGAAAAGAATTTTGACCTATATTCTGTGCTTCTATCTGCTTATACGTACAACGATATAGTCAGACACGTAGGTAGGTAATCGCTGGACGCCCATGAAGCCTCGCTGGAACAGCGTGTGGACGAGGAAGCCTCCGTACGCCGAGCGCCCGGTCCACGTGAACCCGCGCCACTCCAGGATACCGCGGTACACGTCTGCAGACCAGGGAAATATGTCACTCACGTAATTTAAGTTGTCGATAATTTCTCGACATGTTTCGATCCATTTAGAGGATCCTCTGCCGTGTGGTGACGGCAGTAAGAATACATTTGTCACCACTCCAACTCCTCCCTGCGGGTGTCGTAAGAGTCGACTAAGGGATTAAAGTGTCACTGACCATTCTACAAGATTGATGATGGGCAGCAGCGTCATCATAGTGGACACATTACTGCGATCGCCAATCCGCTTGCCCAGCGTGGCGATTATGGGCATTTACCTCCTAATGCGTCTATACGCATAGTTAATAGGAGAGGCCTACGTCCAGCAGTGGACTAACATAGGCTGATGATGATGTGAGAGGATCCTTATCATTGAGTTTCCACGACCAAAGCCCGACGTGTACTAAACTACGTGAGTAACCCGTTTGATAAAAATATGTTTGAGTCTCGCGTTAGTTATAAATGTTATAATTCTAAAAATATGTCACTCACACATCAAGTGCATCCCACGTGAAAGACAACTTTGTCGGGGACGGCTATGACAGCTACCTTAAAAATATATGGAAAGTGCGAGAATTCTATATTAATACAAATATCAAGTTATAAAATTAAGATACTCCAAAAATTATATTCCTTTCACAGAAGTATGCCAATAATTACGTCACGTACCCGACATTGTCGTGGAAAGCACAGGCAGCTTTTTTTAGGCCATTGCTGGACATGGACATACGCCTTTCTTGTTACCTATAAATGGATATTATGGTATTGCCCGTAATCGCCACGTTGGTCCCGGATTGGCGATCGGAATACGTGTCTACTATGATGACTACTGCCCGTCATCAATATTTAATATTTAATTGAATGATACTTAAATCTCTTGCGACTCCCACGCGAAGAGTTGGGATGGTGAAACTTCTGGTGACAAAAGTATTCTTACTGCTATTACCACGCGGTCAGGGTCACAGTTTATAATGAATTGGTAAGGTATTAGCTTGACTACCGACTGATGAACTAAGTTATTTGTGTGCTACAAGAAGATTAAGTCGAATACGGTTTCAGAGTAATGCAACATATAGAAAAATAGCAGCAATAGTAGCACTTACTTTCAACCCTGAAAATGGAACCAATGATGATAACCACAACGCATAGCTGGAAGATGGGTTTGTGGACGGCGGCGTAGAGCACCCGGACTATAAGGGACGGCTCGAAGTCGTCCATGTAGAATAGACCACCAGAGAAAACGGTGGCCAGACAGACGGGAAACGCCAGCCATATCAGCCACGTGTATTTCTGAAAGTTGTTAATAAGGTTCTGTCTAAAGAAGAACAGTAAGATCTCGTAAAGCGGAATATATTTACGTATGTATAGCGTGTTTGGGAAAAGTTGAATCAATTGATTGATGATTAAACATTTTTTTATATTGGCACAACAAAGTGGCTCCACTCTACCTGATCGTAAGTGAAAAGTAGAGCCCAAATCGCGGCGGCAACTAACAGGAGACCAGCAGTAACCTATCCATTGCCACCGCCTTGCTGGCCCGCTAGATGCTTCTTCACGCTTTGTTTAGGGTGCGGATCCACTGAGGCGGAGAGGAGCGGAGATGTGTAAAATTGGCCAATGAGACCGCATGACAATGTTTCGAATTTTTAATTTGAAGAATGTAATTGGTCAATTTTGCACATCTCCGCTCCTCTACGCCTCAGTGGAGTCGCACCCTTAAAGGGTCCCAACTTATAGGTATGAGGAAACACATGTGCCGGTAAAGAATACTTAGGAAATAGACAAATCTGAAGACAAATGAAATGAGTCCTGATTGTTACAGTAGTTCTTTTCACATTCCTCGTGGAAAATGCGTCTGTAATTTAATGACACATAATTATATATTACGTAAAATAAATAATAAGTAAATTTAAAGATATATAAGTAACCTAAAGACCCTAAAGTCCCCTAAGTCCTCGTATACATTTGTACAAAATGTTGTATTCTATTTCTATTTTAATCAAAAGCTTAGCAAATGGTATTGGGTCTCAGGAGCATTGGTTAAAAAAATGTTAGGGATTTCTATTCAAATAACCTGTAGTCGTTCAGAAACTGTCTTCTCGTTCTTCAGCCAGTGATAGGCGAGCAGGCCACCGCCAATGCCCAGCACGTAGGTCGACATGTTGGTGTGTCCGGGCACGTACATGATCTGGTAATCTTCGTTGTATCGGAAAATCGTGCGAAGAGATCTGAAAATAAATCAGCATTAGCAGCATAAAAATAATAATAGCACTAGACTTGGCCCATGAGATAACCGCCATGTGGGATTTGGCGGTAATCGGTAAATCTAGACACGGCCCGAATAGTCCGTCGGTTCCTCTCTGTGCAACCGTAACCTCCGGCAGCTTGGGCCCGCCCCTATGCTGGTGGCACCCTAGGTTAGGTTTTTTTTATAATGTGTTTATATTTTATAAGTATTGTTTTTGTATGTTATATTGTATTTTAATTCTATAACCATATTGTAAAATGCCTAGCCTAAGAGTATATTGAAATAAAGAAAAAAAAATGTATATATTTGGCTGAGCATGAAACGTACGTATTAGTGGGTGCCAATAACACCTGTTAATAAAGTGATGAAAAACTCACTCAGGAGAGACGAAAACAACAGCTCCTAGGTTCTGGAAGTAAGTATGAGCGGCGGGGATAGCCAGCGAAAGAATCAGCAGGGCTCCTAGTGCCATCATTTGAGTTCGTGGCTTCCGGAAAAGAATGCATACCAGTAGCCCCAGCCCGAATAACTGCGTATCCGCCGATAGGTACCTGTCCCAAATAAAAAGTAGCTGAAGAATGTGTTTATGGAATGGTGAATTACCAACACCAATACTAACATTTGTCTCTAAAGGTGCATTCAGACCAAACGAGCATTCGCTATTCTATCCCCCTCTCTACGAAATCAACGAATCACGTTTTGTGTAACGATCGAATTTCGTAGAGTGGGGGGTAGAATAGCGAATGCTCGCTTGGTCTGAATGCACCTTGACTCACGAACGAATACGTGATCAGCTTAACTAGGGCTGCCTCGAAATTCGTAAAATACTTAAAGCCCGAATATTTTGCGTAAATTCCGTATTGTCCGGACTTTGTCTACAATGCCGATACCTAATTCACGGACCAATTTTGTGTGTAAATTGAATGAGGTGATTCCTCACTTTCCTCGCATGAAAAGTGGCCGGTTTATGAGGCCATTTCTATTCATTAAATCCCGTTTCTTTCCGAACAACTCGTTGTTTTCCGGATTTTTTCGGAACAAATCAATGATTCAAGTTTTCAAGTTTTCCTCTTTCTTTTTTAACTCAAACCAACGTGAATAGGTTCACTCATACCAGGTGAACGCGATGTCATCGAGGGAACGTCAATTGAAATAGATGGAAGCAGTGCGAGTGACAGTGACAATGTTTATTTCTGTAAACCCGAAAAAACCCGATAAAAAAACGTCAAAAAGTAAATTATCATACATTCCCGAAAAAGAAAACAATGGATTTTCCGATATTTAAAACGCTACCCCGGACAGCCCACGGCCTTTAAATTAAAACAAATCCGGTGAAAACCGGACAAATGGCAGCCCTAGGCTTGCTAGAGACAGGTGCTAGTAATTTACGATAATCGAAGTAGGCGGTCAGTACCTACTTACCAAGATTGAGGGAAGCAAGGCACGTCCTTCGCCAAATAGTTGTGTATGTAAAGCATGTGCGCCCACCAATGCTTGTTGCAGGCGTCAGATTCGCTGATCACCGCCAGGCCCCACTGCGGGCCGTCGCCCAGGTGCCGCATCAGAGTGGTTACAGTAAACATGATTAGGGCGTACGATGGAGTTAGTCTGAAATGAATGGGAATCGAAAAGTTTGTTTATGGCCTGTGAAATCCCTGGATAAATATATCCTTCAGATGGGTCAATCACTTTTTTGTTTCGTTTCCACGTTTACGTTCTCCTGGGTCACCTTCAAACAGTATAATAGCATTAAAATTGACTCAAACTTTGAATTTTTTGACAGTTATGTAGCCCTTCCAAAGCGGATCAGCCACTAATCATGATAGTAGAGCTGGCAGGATACTTTTCTCTAACAAACTATTCAACTATTATCCCGAGGGGGATATGACAGACCAAAAACAAAAAAAAAGTGATTGACCTAGATAGCATTTTTGCTTGGGGAACAGGGTAGTGCTTTTCCCTAGACATATAAATAAAAGAAAAGGACATATTTATCTCACAGATATATTTTATCCGAGGATGGTAAACGGGCCCTTAAATTGGAATCCAACAGCAGGATTCGGTGTTTCTTTACATGTTTTATATTATTTATGTTTTTTATCCATCACAAAGGTCATATGTCACATATCCTCACGTACCTTAGCCATCGTAAGAGCATTCTCTTAGGCCACTCCCATAACGTCATTCTGTGCTTTTCAGCATCCAATTCGAAGTTGAACGCTAACATGAAACCGGACATTACGAAAAACGTGTATGTCACGAGGGTACCGCTAAAAAGGGCATACATAGCGGGATCGTTGTACATCTGAAATCAACACAGTAAAATTAGATTAAGTACCTACTGATTTTTCAATCCCCAGATAACAGTAACTGTCAAATAAATGTTAGCTCTATTCTGTTTTGACTGATGACCAGCGATAAGGATGGTAATACTTTTAACTGACAGATACTTTTAACTGAGGATTGAAAAATCAGCCCTAAGTACCTATAATACTGCTTGACGATTTTTAAAAACAGGATCATACTTCACATCACATCAAAATCATTTTATTTTCCTCGCGACTGTGCATGACGGCATATTGTGGACGCGTGCCATTAAGAGCAGTAACGAAGTAAACTCAATATTTAATATTATGGAGTGCTTCACGGCCAAACAAAGCACATTATGTTTTCATGGATTCGACTTACGTGTTCAACAAAGTATGGGTTCTTGAGGTAAAACGAAACATGCACTATCGCCGAATGTGACAAATAGACGCAAACCATCGTCAGGGATCTGTCGACAAATAGACCAACTGTGAATACGTGCAAAGATAAAGTCTGTACCTGAAAGCCAGACTCGCCCATCCACAAACAAATTTACGCTATTATATCGCTAATTGCCGAATGCTTATACACTAAAATAGGTTGAACTTATTTGTGGACTTTAATCAGGTACCTACAGAATTATCTTTACAAACGACCGATGCTAGGTAGACAAGGTACCTTAATCCGTTGAAGATTTGGAGCCGGTTGAGCCTGGGCTCGGGTCCCACGCCGCTGGGAGCTATCAGCTTACGCCAGTTCCGCCGAACGGAAAATGCCAGCAAATAAGGATTCCCTAGAAACCAATAATTTAATCTAGGGTAACCGTTTTGTGGGTAAAACAGGAATTTGATTTGAAATTTTCTATGATCGTCAACACTTCGCACCATTTTTTTTAGTTTGGTGACTTTTATTAAACGCCAGGATTCGAACCCGGAACCTCCAGCTTTGTAGGCAGACGGAGGGTTAACAAAATACGACGACTTATCTTATAGGTTGGTTTTCTTTGTATAGGTACGTGGAGTTTTTATTTAATTGGCGTATATGGAAGTGACTACCTATTCCATCTCTATTGATAACATCGTAAACAGTTCCAACTGCGTTCAGAATTATCAGCACCAAATAAACTGACGCCATTATGTAATCCCCAGTGCTCAATATCTTCTTTTCACCATATTTTTTGCAGTACAGTACATCTGTTAACCTGAAAAAAAAATTGAACCTTGATCTACGTACTTGTAAGCGACGCGTTTCTCAAACCAAAGGTCAGACATCTGAATTCCAATGAACCACATGATGTCAGTGGGTTTTTCTTAATTATTGTTTATGGTTATTTATACAGGATGATATCTCGGTCGTAGAGCAATAGCAAACAGGGTACTAGAAAGGGTCACGTTGAGCAACCTTCACAATGGAAATAACCAAAAAACCTGAAAATATCGCCAAATATCACCATTTCTAAAATAGGCAAAAATCGTATGATTAATGGATAAGCCCTTAAATTGACAGATAACTATCAATCAAGGCTCTATTAACTCATAATTAGGAGATTTGTGTCGCGATTTCTTGGTTGTCTCCATAGTGAAAGTTGATCAGGCGTGACTTTCCCTAGTAGGTACCCTATTTACTCTTGCTCCACGACTCAGATGTCACCCTATACTTGCTATTTTTACACTAAGCGTTTTTTCCATGGATACTAGATATACATCACTACTAACTTAGCGTTTAGTTTATATCCCTTCCACAGGGAATCGTCGACGCATTCCTCCAGGATCGATCTTAGATCCGCCTCATTTTCTAGACTTCTATTCTTCATATAATCCTTGCAGGTTGATTGGACACACAGAGCCCGATGTACTTTTGTGTGGTTGTAATGTTTTACTGTATTTTCAGAATATTCCTGAAAACAAAATAGAGAACTCCTAAATTGATAATTTAATTATATTATTTCGTTAATGAGATCAATATATTATGCTTACATGTGTATACATTTACATTAAGTACCTATTCTCTGCATTATCAATCATCATAATTGGACTCACTACTGCGATCGCCACCCCGCTTGCCCAGCGTAACTAGGTACGCATAAGTAGAAGCAGTAGACCGAAATAGGCTGATGATGAATGAAAAATATTACTTATACTATATATTGAATGCATGTGCCGCTGAATCTCAAGGTTGGAATATAGCTCTTTCGGTGCTTGCATGGTTAACAACGCTAAACTCTTTCACTGTCAGTGAAAGTGATAGTTGTCTTTTAAAGATACTTATTTAAATTTTAGAATGGGTATTTGTATAAAATTTAATGCCTATTGGAGCCTTGATATTTGTATTGATTTTGTATTCAAATAAATTTGCAAAAAATTTGCCATAACTTTATATGACTTCAAATATTTTAGTGTAAAATAAATAGAGTTCCACCTGTATCATCAGCATGAGGTCGGAGTGCCCCCTGGAGTAGAGGTCCGCGTCGACGAGACAGTAGGTCCCGCCCGGCTCAACGAGACAATCGTCGTAGTCGTCCATGTGATACAGCTCGGGCATTTTTCTATATTCAGTGACTGAAAGCGTTTTCAATCCATCATCATCTATCCATCATCACTTATTTATATACAAGGTGGAAGTCGACGAGGGACCTTTACGGAAATGGGAGATAGTTAAGGCTATACTGAGCAACTTTTACTATGGGACCAACCCCGAAATCGTAAAAAAAAATGACTTTCATATTTTTCAGATTGTGTGTATACATGCCGTACTTTTCATGACGTAGCATGTCGCTACTTTTTCTGTAATTGTTTTCATTTATTGAGGTGTGCAATAAAGAGTATTTATATTGTATTGTATCATCGAATCATCACCGGAATTGATGGTTAGGTTCAATGTAGTCATAGGAATCATTTTACGATCTAACTGCCCGTAGACACGTGGGATGAAGCACCGTAAAGTAAAACCACCCAATTAAAATATCCGGAAGCTTCCGTAGAAGGTTCAAAACCGATTACGAGTAAATATCTGTAATTTGGGGCTATCGCTTATGATTATGTTATGAAGTATGTTCTTTCTTAGTTCCAAATTTCGGCCTAAATCATTAAATCATTTGGACAAAATAAAAACTCGCAGCGTTTGACAACTAAGTAACGCGCACAGTTTTACACCTAAATACAATGGATTAAGATCAAGAAATGTGAACATATTGATAAACTAGACTGTACGAGTATGTGACGAGTACATGAGTTGCACTGACCGATAGAAAGGGAATAAAATTGATTGCATAGTTAATTAATATATTTGTAAACTGTTAATATTTGAAAATGATTGCTAAAGTATTTTCCGCAGGATTCACAAATGCCCACATTATGGTAGGTACCTAACAGACACATTGATGTTCAAAAAACTTACAATTCAAGTAATGAATGACAGCCGACGATTGGTGCACGAGGAACAGCAACAGAAGCGTCTTCATGTTGGCAAACTTTTCACAGTTGGACACTATCTTCTAACCTTCTACAAACGTTCGGCACCCGCGACGACTTATTGGCTAATAATAGGTAATATAGTAAAGAATACAATGTAAATGCTTGGGTTTTTTGACACAACGATTACGCATCTTTGCAATTATTACATACGAATATGCTGTATATGCAAAAGATGAATTGGACATGACATTTTACTAGGAGTACCTAACGTAAAAATGTAAACAGAAACAATAAACTAAATCCTAAAATAAACTTAAAAATATAACAATAGGTACTAAGCTATAAATTAAATCAAAGGTGACCTTTTAAGGCTTTCGGTGACGTCGATAGGCGGCGATATTGGACAGGTGGTGAGTTTGTCAATAAACGCTAATTTAAATTTTGGTTTTGTTTTTAACCCTTTTCTTGGCAAAGTATCTTGTCAAATCTTTCGACCCACTTTTTATATTTTTTAAAAGATAAAATGTTTAGCCCTACAGCTACACAACGGCGAGGAGGCTGGATTTAAGGGTTAAATTCAATTTCATTTAATATGATTCTAACTTTCATTTCCATAATAATTCTTGAGGTTTTCTTCATAATTACGGATTTATTTTATGTATTAGGTCATCACTGTCGTAATATATGGATGAAGTTCTACTAAAAGTGGTTCATTATTACAATTATTTCTTTAGATAGGTACTTACTGATTTATTTGTTTATTACTTACGAGAAATCGAGAAACAGCTTATTACTTTATCATCGTCCTTATAATGGCATTTTTTTAGAAATAAGTTTCAATTACTGAAGTTCCATTAACACCTAGTACCGTTTTTACATTTATTTCATAAAACCATAGAAAGACAATAAATATATGAAAATGCTAAAAATAACTAACTACTTAGTTGAGGTCACCGAGATCCGAACCTTGTGGGAGGGTTCCCATAATGCTGGCCGACTTCCCCCTTTGGATGGCTATACCTATCCGCTGTGCGAGGAACGAGCCAGCTTTGGGATCCCCGGTGACCTCAAACAATTTTTTGGATAGCTGAGCTACAAGTTTTACCTAGTACCTGCGTATTTAAAAAAACGACTCAACCTTCTGAAACTTCAAAAAAACCTCCTAGAGGACCTATTCTGAGTCCCTAAACCAACGGAATGCTTTTATTTTATAGCAATATTTTCAACCACGTTATAACTTATAAGATATGATTTTTGTGTTCCTTATTGCTCTATGCTCACTTACTCGTATTGACAATGTTCATAATTATATATTTCAAATATTATGGCAACTACTAATTAGTCGCAGGTAGGTACATTAGGTTACAACAAGTCAAGGTGTAAAATATCTACTAATGTGAGTAAAATCCTACCCAGCCGTATTGCCTTGACAGTAAGGTATGTTCTCTCTTTTTGAAACGTACGTATCGTAGACTCTGTATAAGTAATTGGTACCTACCGACATTGACCTATGTCTTACTAGTGGAAGTCTCTATGACAATGGCATATATTGTTTTCCGAGTTTTCCGACTGGCATCTTACTTTACTCGGTCCGTTATCGGCTTCAACCTATTGAATGAAACCTTTAGACACTCTACATATAAGAAATTAAGAATGGAGAAGAATTAGAGAGTAAGTTGATCGGTTACAAAAAATGTACATAGTTAAAGGTCTTCAATGAATACAAAATTTATCATCATTATTTTTGTGTTGACGGAGTAAAATTTTATAAAAACGAGTTTTGGTAGTGAAAAAAGACGACAAATTCAAACTTTCTATGAGTAATGATATCTATGAACAATATTCGCCTACATTTTTTAAATGAGACGTCTTTTACGACTGCCCTAGGGTGTTGGACAGAGTACAGTCAAGGGCAAAAATATCTGTACACTTTTTTACTTATGTCTGGAGCATAAGGTTTAAAATCGTATGTATATTTATGCCCCAGACTGTACACACTATAATGAGCATGATCGACGCGGCACCGAGCCTGGGATTGCATTGCATAGATAGGTACAGGGATTTTTTTGAATAAAAGCTCTGGTTTTTATTATAAATTTATTATCTTTTTGTAATATTCAGCAAAATATTTACCAGTCCACGACACAGATACGTTATTATACCCAATATATCTGCATGGTGTAGGTGTTTACTCCTTTTATTAATCAAAATTAAAATTATAACACTATAATTCAATGGTTTAATGAAAGCATTATTGAGTTACTACATGGGACTTGTTTAATTACAATGTTAATACATCTCACGATAGTTTGAATTCAAACATTTTATTTACGTACGAGACGCACAATTATATTTACCACATAGGACAGTGTTGCTACAATCATATGACAGCTGTATAATTGCCGCGACCCTATTCATTTCACCAAATATGCGGAAAGGGTCGTATAAATTAGACGCGCTCGTAGACTTACAAGACGACCTAAATAAGTCTGCGCGAAATATTAGCTACCTGGCCAATCCACAGTCCTAAATATATCTGTAAGGCGTTTGGATTCTATATACTCAAATCAGAGGCTATGGCTCCGCTCAACGCTCATCAGTCTCTCCAATCAGGACTATTTTTATTATTTTATTCGGTAAATCAACAGCATTACAATTCATAAGAACTTAAACTAATGTAATGAATATAGCTTATGGGTCATTCTCATAGGGCACGTTTTTTGGGCGTCGGGTAGAATAACTTTGTATTCTTGCATATATATGGCGTAAAAAAAATGTTGGAGAGTAGTTTTCGTTTTATTCTACCTGTAGCAGTTGTAATTTCGAAGATAATCTCTTGAGAACTAGTAATAAAAAAATATAAAAGCCTACTTTTATCATGCTCCATCAATCGTACAGACTCCAAAATTTGGGACAAACCCCTTTGCAACTCGGGAACCACTACTATTACCTAACAAAGGGTATTGTTTTATTATAGTCAATTATAATAAACAAATTAACATTTTGTTAAATTGATTGTTATTTCAACTGCTTGTATAAAGAAATATGATTTTTTCTCCGCGCGTACTAATTTATGACTAAACTCCGTCATTGGAAGCAAAACAAAATTTCACATCACTATTTGCAATTTTACGCACATCACTATTGCATTGAGCGAGCCAGTTCAGTCTTGTCTGTGAGACGTTGAGCGACGGAGGTGCGTTTGGCGACACTGGGCGATTTTACCAACGTAAGTATCTAATCTCCGTCTTTTGTCACTTGCGTTTTCTCAACTCCGTTTAGTCATTTATTTTTCTATTGGTGTGATTGATCGTTCTACTATTTAAGTATAATCAATTGAACTGTATTACCTGTTAAATGCGTGTAATGTCGTTGTTCTAAATAAGATAATTAATGAAATAAAAATAAAAAATAGCTTTCTCCCTAGGCTCCGTCAAATAAACTCCGTCAAATATTTAGACGGAGTTGAAAAAATACGTGTATTTAGTATCTAAGTGAGCAGTCACATGCAAAAAAACTTGTTTTTCATCACATTTGCTGCTTAAGCAAAATTAAAGTACCTATACTCCCTTTCTTTAATTAGGTACCTACTGCGAATTTTACATAGACATGTACTGTTTATCTATCTATCTATCATAGCACATTGATCTACAATACCAAGAAAAATAAAACATGTGAAATTTGACGCATTTTCTTCGTTCTGATCACTAACGATAGATTTTTTTACTTACAATACCGATTACAGCATTTTTGGAGCTAGAGCTTTTCGTTAAACTTACTTCAATAATTTTTTTTGTTTAATATACTTAGAATGCCAAAAATCAAAAAACCTACGGTAGAGTATATGAAAGAAGCTCAACGTAGGCGTAGAGCTAAAATAAAGCAAAATCTCGAAAAATACGCTATGTCAAAATAAAAAGAGCGTCAGCGTAAAATAAGTATTATTACGTGTAACATGTTATTCACAAAGTGATTGTTAACGTTTGTTCTCGTCCATGCCTTTTAAAATTCGTATACAAATTAATAAAAAATGTCACTTATTCTGCCCCTATGTCCCTTTGTACGCTTAAATCTTTAAAAATACGCAACGTATTTTGATGAGATTTGAAGGTTTATATGTAGGTATAGTACCCGTGCGAAGCCGAGGCAGATCGCTAGTATTAAACTATATAAATTCTCATTCAGGTTTAAGAACACTATATCCATCAACTCCATATCATATTTCTAAACTCCGTATAAAATATATCAACTCCGTCCCAACATTCTCAACTCCGTCTTGGTGAAAAAAACAATGGCTTATAAAACGTGAACTAATAGATATATATGAGGGACAAAAGTATACATATGATCTAAATAACTCAATGATTCGTGTTTTATAGACAATATAGCAGTAAACATACTGTACAAAATCAAGACGGAGTTGAGGCTGAGAACGCCTAATTCTGAGAATGACCCTTATTCTATTACTGATCACATTATAAGAGCAGTAGGCTTATGATGGTACCGTGCTTAATCGTTTGTCGTTGTTGTCGTCAGGTTCTAACAAGTATGTAAGTGCGAAAGTGATGCGTAGCACGATAAATAGATAAAACGGGACCATCATAAGCCACCTGTTTATATAATGCTAAGAGGTTTTGAACACAAATCAAGGAAGTTAATTATTATAAGTACTAATAAAAAACAGAAGTTTAGTCTACATAAAACATATGGATTCTAAGAGTAAAGGTATTAAGATACTTTATTGGTGCCAATGGAGCATAATTATGTGTGTGTGTGAGTGGGTGTGCCCTACACATAATGAGGGTTTTCTCGAAAACGTATGCCACTAGTTGGCGCCACTTAGCTTAGTCGTAAGGTCCCGCTACGAAACACAATAAAATTATCTAGCCCCAAAGAAAAACTAACAAGAAGGTTTTTTTTATTAACTAATACAAAACATTTAAACACGAAACTATAATCAACTGAGAATTTAGACAAGTTTCTGGATCTGACGCCTCAGTCGGCAACACTGGTGAACGTCATTTCAGAAAACCCTCATTGACATAATGTTAAACTTTAGTAGTAACGTCAGTAGGAATAGGGACATCTGTAGAGTGTTCCGGTTCCCTTGTGGCGCGGGGCGGCGCGAGCGCAGCCTTCAGTACCGCGGCGCACGGCGCCTCCACCGCCACGAACAGCAGCGCGCCAAAGCTGAACGACAGGAACGTGCTCGCCGCTAGAAGTGTTACCTGTGCCAGGCGGAATAGCATAAAGTAAGGTATACGATTAGTACAAGTAGATAATAATAGGCTAGTGCAAAAATATAATTTAACCTATTTCAGTCCAATCATCATCATCATCAGCCTATGTTAGTCCACTGCTGGACGTAGGCCTCTCCTTTTAATTATGCGTATGGACGCATTAGGAGGTAAATGCCCATAATCGCCACGCTGGGCAAGCGGGTTGGCGATCGCAGTAATGTGCCCACTATGATGACGCTGCTGCCCATCATCAATATTTTATCAAATAATGGTCAGTGACACTTGAATCCCTTAGTCGACTCTTACGACACCCGCAGGAGGAGTTGGGGTGGTGACAAATGTATTCTTACTGCCGTCACCACACGGCCATTTCAGTCCAATGCCAGGACTTAAAGGCTGTCCTATTACCTATGCGTATGGACCCAGTAGGAGATAAAGGCGTAATTATGTATATTTGTTTTTATTTTCAAGCTTTTAATTACAAAAAAATGTGTTGCTATTGTTAAATTTTTCATAAATTTTTAAGGATTTGAATTTTCCAGCATGATAATCGGGTGGCGGCAATTTGCAAAAAACTTATGTTTCACATTTTTGACTTTCAAACCTCAATATTCTTTATACAAAAGGAAATTATGGTTCACGCTAAAACCAGTTCAGGGTCGGGCAGTTATCATATAACTAATTTCGGTCTAACATTTTGAATGTACCTAATCAGTAAAAGTGATTGATAGCCGCTCCGAGCCATGACTCCTTAAAAAGGTACAAGATATTCTAGGCACGTGTCGCATGTGCGACAGTAAAGGGATACGCACAACATTATAATCGGACATGTAGGCCGGCAGACGCTGCGCACCAGCGAAGCCTCGCTGGAACAAGGAGTGCACAAGGAAGCCTCCGTACGCCGCGCGCCCCGTCCACGAGAATCCGCGCCACTCCAGTATGCAGCGGATCACGTCTGCGAACCGGGGAAAGATTCAACGTCGTAGTTTTATCATCATCACCAAAAACATTTTTCTCTCTCGCCATGCCCATGGCAAATCTTCCTTCAACAGCCTCTCATCACCGTCCCCAAATGACGGTGCAACGACCGTCCCACCCTTGTGGGATGCGACCCGGCCACAGCTGCAGTAGCGGAAACGCGGGAGCAGCCACACATACTCCAGGAGGAGTATCGTTTGTATATTCAGTCAGTTAAGTCTATCACAAAATTGGCGGTGTAATACCTATAATACCTAATTCCCATTTATTTTCGTACGTAGAAAAGGTTGTGGTAATTAGACGCGCCGGAAGGATTAAAGTTAAGGAAACCTATGTCTAATTTTGAAACAATCTTGCAATCAACAAGACAGCATTTTTATTTGATAATTCCATAAACGTATCTAGTTAATTCATGAATAAGGAGGTAGTTAATTATTAGACTCATTAGACGATTTATGTTCTACTCGAAGTATAAAAAATGAGGAGGTTCTAAATTCGAGATTTTGTTTTGCATGTAATATGTATATTACTCGATTTTTTTTTTCAATGTACGACTATGACCTCAAAGTTGACCCGTTGGCACCAAGTCAGGATCTGATGGTGGGATCTTGAAGAAATTATAATTGACAGTTAAATAATAATACTCATGAAATAAAACTATGAAAACGGATAAACTCGCGTATATTAACTAACTTTAACTTCATTCCGACGTTTCGAACACTTTACAAGGTTACGAGCTTTACAGTCATCCGCAGACCATGAAATCTGTAAAGTGTTCGAAACGTCGGAATGAAGTGAAAGTTAGTTAATATACGCGAGTTTATCTATTTTCATAGTTTTATTTCATGTGTAATCCTCGTGGTAACCGAAGAAAATAATATTCGTATAAAATATCTTACTTACTTTCGACCTTAAATATGGAACCAATGATCATAATCACGATGCATAGCTGGAAGATGGGCTTGTGCACGGCGGCGTACAGCAGCCGCACGAAGGTTGACGGCTCGAAGTCGTCGATGTAGAACAGACCCCCGGACAGAATGGTGCTTAGGCCGAGAGGGCACGCCAGCCAAATCAGCCACGCATATTTCTGGAATTCGCCAAAGGTCAGAAGATCAGAGATTAATACCTAGGAGTTTTCATCTTGTATGTTGTTGGGGATGGGACAACGTCAGAATCAGTACACAAATCAATTTCTTTAAGCTCTGATTACATACCTACCTTTAGCTGCGACAGAATGCGAGGGAATATAAGTGCTCCGTCCTCTAAAACCCCGAATAATAGTTTACCATAAATTGTTGGAAAAAAATATAATTGATCAAATCAAAGCACAAAACCTGTGTTCGCTGGTTTAGCTACCTTGAAATAATGGGAAAGTTTCATAGCTGAAAGAATTTTTTAGTTACATAAGTATCTGTGGAAAAATGTGACGGTAGGCAACTAGCACTTACCTATGCCTTGAGTTGAGCCACGAGCCCCCGAAAGCATGAAGGAATTAGCGAGGTAGCGAGGTCTAGTGTCGGAATCTCAGAATCACTTAGGGCCCTCGGGATATTTAATCTGTTCCAACAACTTTTGGCAGTAGAAAAAGGCAGCAATAAAAAAAAATGTAGTCTTCTTTACTGCAAAAAGTTTTTGGACAGGCTATAAGTTAAATTTTATTTAAGTTGGTGGTATATATTTGGGGTGGTAAAACCTAGTATAACAATTACCAAGTAGTCTGTATCCTAAATCAAATAACCTGTAGCCGTTCAGAAACGGTCTTCTCATTTTTGAGCCAGTGGTAAGCGAGCAGGCCGCCCGAAATGCCCAGCACATAGGTCGACATGTTGGTGTGTCCGGGGATGAAAATGTTTTGGAAAACCTTGTTGTCCCGGAAATACGTGCGAAGAGATCTGAAAATTAATAACATTATTTTTCATATTTCCAGGTATTTTTGTTGTATTTTTTTTTTTTTTTTTTGATTTACAACTTTAATTTTTTTTTTTTTTTTTTTACATAAAACAAAAAATATTTATTCATCAAATCAATTATCTAAATCACAATCAACATCCGCAACACAGGCTTCGTCAGGTATGGCTACAACAGAATATCAACAATACGCATCGTCACATACAATTAGGTACAAAGATGAAATCCGCAACAGGCTTTGTCAATCTTAATAGCTAGCTACTTGTACCACGAACACCCCGAAACGTACCCGGCCCAAACGTGCCCATTACACTTGCAGCGTTGCCGCGCTGTATGGCCAATGAAATCTGCTGTACCAGGTACGATCCGGAGCGAGGGTCACCTCCCCTTTCTCTCAGTCGACGGCCTAAGTCCCACATGAATGCCTTAGCCTCCAAAGCCCACGGTCCCGCAGTCTCCACTGCAACGGGCACAAAGTCGTACATTGGTTCCAAGGCAGAGTACTTGGCATGTTTTAATTTGGCCGCAAACTCCGCGGCTGACCCAGCGGACCTTACGGTGTGACCCAAATGTGAAGGTGCAAACGTGCTTACACACGTCGCATCCCACAAAAGGCACCGACCTTTCTGCCAAGGAACCAATGTCAAACCGTCAGGTCTCTTGCCATCCGTCCGGCATAACCCTGGAGGCTCCAGAACGCAAGGAACGTTGGCCGACACCAAAGCCCTGCGAATCACCTCATTGAGTGCATGATGCCTCGGAAATCGCCCCGCGCACTTCAAACAACTTAGGCCGTGATGCCCATTCTCCTCCACCATAACTCCACATACACACCGATGGGCCTCGCACACCTTACACCCCAATCGCAGAGCAGTTGCGATTCTTAAAGAATCGTTATCTAGGAGTGTTCCTAGCGAAGGGGAAGGCAGCGCGTGCAGCCAGGCTCCTGATTCCGCACGAGATGCGGCCTTAAGTCGCGCAATTCCTGAGCCTGTCACCTCACCCAACAGTTGTGCGACGATTTTTTTGCACAGAATGTCATCCCACCCTCTCTGAACGACTAGATTGTCCGGCTGCTCATCGCCCCCACAAACAGTGTTCCAGTTAGTAAGTGCCTCCGCAACAAACGGTACCCGGGTAATGTCACCATAGTTAGACAATATCCGAGTGACAAGACCCAACGTCCCGTGTGCGGAAGCGAGGAATGCTACTAACCCAACTTCGCTGCAGCGGCGTACTCCCAACCCACCATGTCGTACCGGGAGTGCTGCCTGACACCATTGCATTTCGTCAAGATGCACATTCAAAACCGACTCTAGAGACGACTTGATTGCTTCATCCAACCTCGCAACGTCGCTGTCAAACAGCCAAGTCGGAGAAGTTCTCAAAATGTACATCATGCGAGGCATCGCAAAACAATTCCGCAGCAGTACAAGCGAGACGTGCGCAGACAGGCCATTGAGATGTTCCTTGGCCTTCACCACCGCTAACCTTTTTTCCTCAAGGGCCGCACTGACTCCTTCCGGGAAAATAGGTGCCCCCAAAAGGCTCAAAGATGACTTTTGAAGACACCGAAGGCCTGGCAACACCTCCTCAAAATCTGACAACCTAGCGCCCTCAGCAGAACCGCAGCAAAAGAGCTCACACTTGGCTGGGTTGATCTCAAGCCCGATCCCCTTCAACGCTGGCACAAGTTTATTGAGGTCGTCCAACACGGTCCCCGGACTACCCCCAATTGTTCCGTCGTCCAAATACCACACGTTGAGTGGTGAATCCAAAGAGGCAATGAGCTTCTGAATTGCCAAGCAAAAAACCAGCGGTCCCAATGGATCACCTTGCTGGGCCCCAACCTGTGACGACAATGAAATCCCATTAAACAATAAGTTACTAGGTGCCGAGTAACACTGGTGAAGAAATGGATAGAGGGAAGGCACCTGATTCATTACTTCCTCAAGAATGGCATCCCTTTCAACGCTGTTAAATGCATTTTTTATGTCGATCTTAAGAATGACCGTATTTGTGCCCTCACCCTCGATCGCAAAAGCCCGTGTAGCATGGATCGCTGCTTCACACCCTCCTGCGGTCCCAAATCCTATCTGGACCGGCCGAAGGTAAGTCGCCATTTGGTCTCTAACGGCTCGACAGCCAAGTTTGGCTGCGAGACGGCGCAAAGTACACCCCACAGCAATCGGTCTGATACCGCCTTCCTTTTTCGTGAGCGCGATGAGAGAGGCACCATAAAAATACGGGCATACTAGGGGATTAAGTGAACCCTTTAATAAAAAGTTACAAAGCCTCGCCAAAGAATCCAACAACCGGGGCCCATTGCTACCCGCCGCTGAAGATGTTAATTCTTTCAGGTGCTGTGGTCGCAAACCATCCAGCCCAGAAGCAGACCCATTATAAAAAGTTGCTAAAGTCTCCTTCACATCCACAGGCGTCACTGTTATCGGCGAAATTGGAACCTCTGGGTCAGGTGGAAATACAAGTGGCCTAGAAGGGGATGGATGCTTGGCCCGGAGCGACGACACAGTCTCATCATTATTGGGAGCCAGTGATGAACTTGATAAAAGAAGGCGAACCGCGCCCCTTAAATCACCCTCATGGACCTTACTCTCTATGGTATTTACCAGAGACCGTGATTTCCGCGCTCTTTCCGGCATGGGCAAAACTGAGTCTATCGTGCTGTCCAGGTTCTCCTTTACCTTGGCCGTCAAGGATTTCGCGGCCTTCTCCGGAACCCTGAGAGCAGTAAACGAAAAAGATAACAAAGAAAACCAATCCTCAACGGCATTGGACTGCACGCAGGCATCTATGGTATCACATAGTTTTCCCGCCACCAGGCATCTAGCCCCCTTAGGTATGTGCTTTAATACACCAACCTTACCCTTAAGCTCGCCTAATTTATCAAGACAGGCCGTAGGCGCGGCCGTTGCTTGAGAAGAAACGCTGTCGCCTAACGACCCGTGATCAACTGCCCCAGGAGGACCCGGCACCCCCAGGGTATTCCGACTGTGAGACGGTACATCCTTATGAGCCCTGGCAATGTGGATGCTAAGGCCCTTCGGCACGACATAGAGCCTGGGAGAACCCGGGCAATAGGGACAGGTGGCTTTAGACGGACTACTCATCACAATAGGCACACAACTTATAATACGAACAGATTGTAATTACAAATTAAAACACAATTTTAATCAGACGATATAGAGTGATTAAAAATATAAAAAAAGGTATTAATGGTAAAATAAAAAAAAAATAGTTACAAGAAAAAACAAGCCGCAATAAATCAATTTCAACATTACCAAAAAACATTAAAACAAATTTATCTAAATACACAAATGTCATTCAATTTAAAACAAAGAAAAAAAAAATAGTTATGTCAAGTCATTAAAATTAAAAAAGGAATATCACAACATCAATACAAAATAAATAAAATATCAAAATAAATAAAATTTACCACGATTTTAATAACATTAAAACAAAATAAATGTAAAATCAACAATGTCATACAATCACAAAAAAAATTGACACAACATTCACAGAAAAAGGGCAAAAATAAGCCAATTAAAAAAAAAAAAATATTATAAAATAAAATTATTAAAAAAAAAGTAAAAATTTAAAATAAAATAAAATTATAAAAAAAAAGTCTATTCTTTTTCTGGGGTTTGAACCTCCTCCATCAAATTAGCGCTCGATCACAGCTACTGTCCAAGTTACCACTCGACCACGACTATCGTACTTGAAATAGGCACAGTGTCAAGGAGGGGGAGTGACATATGAAAACACTACGATACGTCTAAACCATTGTATTTCTCAGTAAGATCTCCCCTATTCTAATGAACCGTACTCTTATATACATAATTTGTACGTGTTGTAAGAGGCAATCCTTTATCGTCATGGAGAGGTGTTTAATCTACATTTAATCTCTACTACGTTGTCTACGTGACGAACGTGTAGGATTGTGCTAGCCTATCACACCTCCCCTGAAAAGGTAAGGGATTCCCTCCCCTGAAAAAGAAACACATACCAAAAACATGCCATACAAAACCAAAATTACACAACTACAAAAAATACAAGCTATACACAGACAAAAAAATACATTCAACACTTTAGATTCAAAATTAATTTCAAAAAAATTAGTAAAAATCAGTATAAGTAAACTCCTTATGCATAATAGTCACGTGAATCAGTTCACGTTTACTAAATAAATTGTTATACCCAAGTTCTTGTGTCTTAGACACTATATAGGTTTTTTTTTCTCAATAATTCTTAAACCAACATCCTCAATCCTAAATCAATTTCAATCCAGTTATATACAGCTTTCAACTTCTGCAGAGCATAATCAGATTTCGTAATGCTGCGTCTTCGGCGCGCCTTCATCCTTGAAAATTCTAATATGCGTTCTGCAAAAGTAAAGCGAGTCAAATAAACAACACTTTAAGCGGGTGTTTTCTACACTTCACTTCAGCTAAGGGATACACACGCGTTCAACAACTCGGTCAGCCGACCACAATACAAAAAAATATCGCTCAAGATACAAGGAAAAACAAAAATCCACGCACACACACTACTTATCTCAGGCATTTCTTTTTAACACGACCATGTCCAAGAGCATCCGCAACTGATGTAATTATTTACATCTATAGCCGAAGTCTCAAGGATAAATATACCTGTCTTGTATCTTGGGTACCCTTGCTATAATAATTCTAGATGCCTCTCGGGCCATCATAAATAACTACATCATAATCAATAAACAAACAAATAAGAAAACAAACCAACGCTATATAAAACAAAACATTCCAATGAAAACCTCAACATTTAAGAATTTCCAAGAATTCTTAGTTGATCAGGCTAATTGTTCTATGAAAAACTTATTTGTTTTAGTTTTCGCCATCATTACCTAAGCTATTCAACCCTATTATGTCCACATTCCTTACAATACATCAAGTCTTAACTTGTCAATTTCTTAAAAGTCGTATACCACGTACATTTCTCCAGTTGCCTTATCCACTACCTACTTAGGTACATCAATGTCAAATCCGAGGAAACAAAAATAAACTTGAGTCACTTGGCTTACTAACTGCAACATAAAATTATACATCAAACGTGATTAAACCATCAAATCAAATACAATACTCCGTTTTCTGTAATTCAAATATACCACATTGTTATACACCACTACTTTCTTTTAACCCTACATAATATTTCATATCCATTATCACATTCATTATTTACGTGATCTTAATACAAGAAAATAAAATAATCATACAATATTTATCTGACGCGGAATAAAAAAAATGCATACTACTACATATTATTAAATCACGTAACTCACGTAATACAATGATGACAATGAAAACATTGACATTGAAACAATATCATTGTTTCGTAGTAAAATTAATATTTAAAGCAGATATATTTAAAACATGCGGCAAAAATGTTTTTACCTAATACAGTATGTTATGATAATTACATTTATACATTATTTACGAAAGTAAGCAACCAACAATTACGAATTACTTTTATAATAATTTTATTAATACCTGTGTCTGTTTTTTCTTCCATAAACAAAATAAAATAACAAATCTACTATACATACATCAATCGTTGATTTAAACTTTCACAAATGCTTGTTGTTAAAATATATGTAAATGTATACCAATTGTTCATAAAGCTAATTCATAATGAAAAACATACCGTTAAATTGAGAACCTCTTTTTTTAAAGTCGGTTGATAATTAAATAACTAAAGTAATTAGTCTGACCTAAAGACAGTATAGGTAAACAAAACATAATATTTTCGCTTAGTCAAGAGCCTTCGTTCTCTGACCTTGCTGAACATGCATTGAATGAGCGAATAAATGTTTACTATTATACCTATAATTTAATAATTTGCTGGTATAGATATTTTTTAACGTACACAAAATGTAAAACGAAGAAAAAATTCAATTAACACCGGATTTGAAAAACAATATACAAAGAAATCTCTCCTACAACTTTTACAATAATCAACAAACCAAAATTGATCAAATGCGAGTACGCAAGTTCCTAAATAATATCTCAATTAATGATTTAAAGATCTATTCTTACCTGTTACCGAACACATCACAAAATATAATTATATAGTCCAACAAAATCAACAAAAAAAAAATACCTAAACATATCCACGTTGTTGGAGCGATCTCGTCGTTGCTGAACTGCTGGGCTGAGCCGGGTGCTTGCTGACGGCACGGTGCTTGCCATACATCCTAGTTCAGTCGACGGCGGCCAATGCGACGCCGGAGCCGGAGGAAAGTCAGTCGGTGCAGCTTCCGAGGAGACGACATGATGAAGACGGCAGCCCTTTTCAGCTGACACAATTAGAGGCAGCCTTCGTCGATCCAAACCCCTGTTCCTCGACGCCATATTACTCGTAAGGCTTCTGCAGAAGATGGGTGGCGTCCGGGCGGGCGTTCACGTTCTTGGTGTAGATTTCACGTATTTGCGTCGTTTTAATTGCTCAAAAAAAAAAATGTTCTTAACTTGTCACTCCGCAACACTTAACCTGTCACTCCCCAACCCTGTCCTGTCCTGTCACAGTCGCCATGAAATAGGCACAGTGTCAAGGAGGGGGAGTGACATATGAAAACACTACGATACGTCTAAACCATTGTATTTCTCAGTAAGATCTCCCCTATTCTAATGAACCGTACTCTTATATACATAATTTGTACGTGTTGTAAGAGGCAATCCTTTATCGTCATGGAGAGGTGTTTAATCTACATTTAATCTCTACTACGTTGTCTACGTGACGAACGTGTAGGATTGTGCTAGCCTATCACATACTTGAGCGGACGAAAAACTGTGATGTATGCATGTACGTGCTCTAATCAGTGACGAGGTAATACACGTAGTAAAAATAATATGAGCGTACCCTCGAATCACATTGACCACAACAAATATTAAAATAATGAATTCCACTTTCACTTATTAACCACTGGTGATTTTCTTTTGCACAAAAACTGACTCCAGGAAGATCCAAACCTCTCCATTCAGCGATAATTGCACGTCCTTGCCACTCCGCGCTTATTTATCCATCGTTGTACCAGTCGCAGTCACCTCGTTCAACGAAGGCATTGGGCCACTGCTACCGAAGGCTGCAGTAAGATAACATTTCTGCTAGCTTATTGATCTTCAAGCTTTATCAAAAAACCCCAATCACAACGTATTAGCCACTCGAAGTACTTAAAAAAAATCAAAAATGTTTTTGTTGTATAATTTCTGCGATGAACCTCTCAAGCTAAATACTTTCAGGTCCAGGCATTTCTCCGAGCGTTTTAACCGCCGTGAGCCTGACTATGGCGGAAGCATTATTACCCAATTTTTGTGAGAGTTACATGTATTTTGCAGGTATACCGTAGCTCCGATAATACAGAGCTCTCTGTTCCATGTTTGGGGTAATTCGATCGACTTTAATCGGCTTAGTGTCAATCAGACAATGTTCAAATGTCAAGCTAATAAACAACATAGAACTTTGTAATTATGGGGTATAGCGGTATCGTAAAAATTCATGCAAGTCTCACGGGATTCATGTAACCTGCGGCATTTGAGGTGGGGTATACCCGACCCCAAATGTATGGAAACGTCATATACTTATAAACATTTGCTACCGAAGTCACAGCGATTGAAACGTTTGTACATAGAAATGCCCGTCCAATAGTGGTGGATATGTTTCGGGTAAAATTATGAGGGACTTACTCTGGAGAGTTGAGCATAACTGCGCTCAGGTTCTGGAAGTATGTGTGCGCAACAGGGATGGTCATCGAGATGGCCAGCAGGGCTCCAAGCGCCAGCATCTGAGTCCTTGGCTTCCGGCACACGATGCACAGCAGCAACCCTAGCCCGAATAGCTGCGTGTCTGCTGCTAGGTACCTGTTCCAATCTTTTCCTTAACCTCTAGCCACCCAGAGGCCTATTTAGAAGTCTTCTCAAACAAAAGAGATTTTATTATGTTGCCTACACTATTCATTCAAAATTCATTGGGTAATTTTATCGTCTGGGCTGCAAAAGGTTTAAGACTTTCATTTTTGTTTGAGCAAGATTCAAATGTGAATGTTCTTCAGAGTAGGTGTGGAGCTGATATGTTGGAGCAATACTAAGAGCGTGTTAAACCCCGAATAAAATACATCTGTCAGATAAATGTTGGCTATCCTTTTGTGTTATATGCCTGGTGAAATGGATAGTGATAATTTTATGTGACTGATTCATTTATCCGGGTAATGTGAGGACTACCGCGAACTTCCAAATTACTGAATTTCGAGGACTGGTCTTCAACGAAGGCGTAAAAGCGATTGAGAAGTTTCTAAAAGAAGAATTTCCAAGTTCGCGGTAGGGCCGCAGGCTGTAAGTGAATTAGATTTAAGGAATGAACTTACCAAGATTGCGGGAAGCAAGGGACGTCCTCTTTAAAATAATTGTTAATGTAGATCAGATGCATCCACCAGTACTTATCACACGCGTCCGACTCGCTGGTCACCACCATATCCCACAGCGGCCCATCACCCAGGTGGCGCATTAGCGTCATCACGGTGAATACCATCAAGGCATATGATGGGGTTAGTCTGAAACGGAAGAATGGACCAGCCAGTTTTAGTTTACTTGATTGTTTAAGAGTGATTATTACCCTACCTGGGCTTGGGCCAAGTCATCCAACGCTTCGGCAAGCCTTGGTCAATGGGAAACCAAGTGTCAAACAGAACAACTTAGCCAGAGCCACCCTGGTGTGAGGAATTCTTAAAAAATAGGGTTAAAAATGAACAATATTAACTAACGAGCGTAAGCGTGCTATTTATGTAAACTTTATTGCAGAAAAGAAAATCTTACAATTCGAAAGGTGACTTAATACCAAGGGCATTCTCTACCAGCCAAACTTAAGGCAGAGAAGGTAGAAGCTTTTTTGGCTGGGCATGGAATTTCAAAGTTGTAGACCAAGTGTATAGATTGAATAGATTCTGAACATACCTTAGCCACCTCAAGATCATGCCCTTGGGCCACTCCCACAGCGTAACTCGGTTCTTTTCGGCATGCAGCTCGAAGTTAAATGCCAGCAGGAAACCGGACATTACGAAGAACGTATACGTCACTAGAGTACCGTTGAGAAGAATATACTTAGAAGGATCGTTGTACATCTAAAAAAAAACACAGGTTTTCATACAAGTATATTGAATACAAGGTGGGCTGATGACCTGGTGAAGGTCGCAGGAGTCCGCTGGGTGCAGGTGGCACAGAATCGGTCATTGTAGCAATCTTTGGGGGCGGCCTATGTTCAGCAGTGAACGTCTTTCGGCTGACATGATGATACTGAATAATGGATGGCTAGAGATAAGCAGCTACGGTAAAGCGTGAGACGGGTACATGCCATGCCAACAGTTTACAATGGTACTTACGTTTTCGAAGAAATACGGATTTTTCAAGTAAAAACAAACATGCGATAACACCGCGTGTGAAAAGTAGACGCAAACCATCGTCAAGGATCTGTGGACAAACTTTTCGTTATTTTTGAATAGTTTGGATTAAGGCAGGAGGGACAAGAACTTGCCAGTGTTCGTAACTTGGTCGTGTAATGCATATTTTAGTAAAAAGGGATATAAGTAGCACAGATTATATACGTACACTTACGCCTCGTAAGTTTATATGAATAAGAATTAGAATATAGTGGAACTGTTGGAACAACAGTTTTATATGGTAGGTTTTACGGTAGTCTCATTATAGTAATTTCAGCCCCATACCTTAATCCATTGAAGATCTTGAGTCGGTTGAGCCTGGGCTCGGGCCCCACGCCGCTGGGGGCTATCAGCTTACGCCAGTTACGCCGAAGGGAGAATGCCAGTAAGTATTGGTTCCCTAATAATAAAAAAACAATCATCAATTCAATATTCAATCACACACCTGGTTACGGACCATACATAATCTCGGTGAAAATTCTGATGGTTATTAATTTCGTTAATCTTCCGTACTTCTACTGTTTTGGCCGACACTCGCCGCCACCTTCCACGTCAAGTGTCCTAGTTATGCAGAAAATCAGATATGAATTGCGCTGAACATAAAAACGCGACTAATTTAATCATCTCAGACACTTACGTGCTGCATCTCCATTGATAATGTCGTAAGAAGTTCCGACAGCATTGAGTATCACCAGGACTAGATAAACACCAGCCATCACATAATCCCCGGTACTGAAAGTCCTCTTTTCTCCGTGTCTCTTGCAGTACAAAACTTCGGTTAATCTAGAAATTAAGTTTCTGTTAAAGAAAGTACTACCTATACAACAACAACGTAACAGAACGAAACGCATACCTTTTAGCCTGGTGATGATCAAGGTATAGTACTTATAGTTGGCACTTAACATAGTTTGTGCAACGCTTTATAGCGCAGAATTATTTTCATGCATGTCATATTTGTGGAAGTGTTGAGCTAGTGTAATTAAATTTGTGTGATAATATACAGCGAGTTGCGGGTTACATGTAATTACGCACCTGGCGTTTAGTTTATATCCCTTCCACATAGAGTCATCGACGCATTCCTCAAGGATAGATTTTAGGTCTGCTTCGTTTTCCAGACTTCTATTCTTCACAAAATCCTTGCACGTTGATTGGACGCATAGGGCCCTATGTACTTTCGAGTGGTTGTAATGTTTTATTGTATTTTCTGAGTATTCCTGTGGGGTGAAAAACTTATAAGTGCAGTTCTCATGAAGTCTTCGATATTGATAAAAACTGGTAGGTAGGCTGGTAGAGTCAATGATGCTGAACAAGATCCACCACATTTCCTAAAATGTCCAAAATGTTTGTATGAAACATTCCTTTTTGTTACCAATAATGTATGGAAATCTGGCAACAGAAAAGGAAACTTCCATACAAACTTTCTGGGACATATTGGGAAATGTGCTCGATCTTGCTCAGTAGGTATAATTGACGCCTATCAATTTTTATCAATATCAATGAGTTTCAATTTACAATGAGTTTCTAATGATGAACTTCGTCAGCCTCCGTAACTTAGTTGGTACTGTTGGTAGTGACCCTGCCTACGAAGCTGGAGGTTGCGGGTTCGAATCCCGGCGAGGGCATTATTTGTATATTTATTTATCACAAATATTTGTTCCTTGGTCATGACTGTCTATGTATTTAAGTATCTATATGTATCTATACAGGGTGATTCTTAAGTCATGAGCAGGAGTCAACAGGGTACTAGGGACGGTCACGCTGAACAACTTTTACTTCGGAGACAACCAAGAAATTGAATAAAAAATCTCTTAATTATGAATTAATTCATACTTAACTATCAAATAACTCATAATTAAGAGTTCTTTTTTGGTGATTTCTTGGTTGTCGCCGTAGTGAAAGTCGGTCAGCATGACCGTCCGTAGTAGCCTGTTCACTCCTGCTCATGACTCATGAATCACCCTGTATATTATATGTATATATCGTCGCCTGGTACCCACATCACAAGCCTGAATTGAGCTTGGGACTAGGTCGATTTGTGTACGATGTCCCAAGATATTTATTTATTACTATGATTGCCCACCTGGATCATCAGCATAAGCTCGGAGTGCTCCCTGGAGTAGAGGTCCGCGTCGACATGACAGTAGGTCCCGCCCGGCTCTACGAGGCAAGTGTCGTAGTCGTCCATGTGATACAGCTCGGGCATTTTTATGTATTCGCTGACTGAAATTTACCGGTTTATGCGTTTACCATTCAGAGATAGGCAAGAAGTTAGATGATTAGTCCCTCCGATTACAACAGTAGGTAATATTTTGTGTATTTGGAATTCAAATTCTACATAGGTACAATAGTTATTTGTTATACAAGGGTGCAAAGTTGTATTTTAACCGAGTGTGGAATTGCAACACGATATAGCGAACGGATTATAGGGTTGAACCATGAGCTAGCGAATGGATTCTGTGGTTGAACCACGAGCGAAGCGAGTGGTTCGAAAATAGAATCCTGAGCGAAGCGAGTGGTTCAAGAATAGAATCCTGAGCATATAGAGTGTTGCAATACACACGAGCTAAAATAACTTTGCAGCCGTGTGTAACACAAAACTTTTCACCTTCCTTAAGTGAAGAAACACAACATAATAAAAACAAGTGATCTATGCAATACACTTTTATTTTAAAAAATCAAGGGAAGTTCAAACTTTGCACTCTTGTGGATAAAACGCAACTTTGCTATCTGTTTTTAAAGAATAAAAAAGCCCTTTCCGAGCAAGGAAGGTGAAAATACATTTGAACGTAGTAATCAGATTAACGGCCGTGTGATGACGGCAGTAATATATTTGTCACCACCATCTTCCCGCGGGTGTTATAAGAGCCGACTCAGGGATTGAGGTGTTGATACTGACCATTCTTTGATAGAAGTTTGATGATGGGAAGCAGCGTCATTATCCACTCATTTGCTTTGAAATTTTGGTTGAGCTTTATTCCTATGTAAAATAGGAGTGACGGCTGTTAACCACAGTTACCAAAAGCATCTGAGCGCTTATAGTATGTTCACATTCACATTACTGCGATCGCCAATCCGCTTGCCCAGCGTGGCGATTATGGAATTTTCCTCTTAATGTCGTGTCCACTATGATGGGCCCATCATCAATCTTCAATGAATGGCATGACACTTCAATCCCTTAATTGACTCTTATGACACCCGCAAGAAGAGTTGGGCGGTGACAAATGTATTCTGCCGTCACCAGTCATCAACTAAATCTTCAACCTCAGAATACTTACAATTCAAATAATGAATGACAGCCGAAGACTGGTGCAACACGAATAGCAAAAGCAGCAGCCTCATTTTGCCACAGTCTTAAAAAAACACTACCTTGTCTGTCTTACGAACGTTCGGCGGCAATGCCGCTTTACTGGCTAATAATAGGAAGTATACAATGTAAGAATATAATTTACGTAATTAATGTGCAGTAAAGGAAATGTATTCGTGTACCTTTTTGACCTTTATAATCATAGTGACAAGAGCGAAAAAGCACCGAGAATTCTTTCCTTGACTGTACTCGGGCGCCTTGTTTTGTTATAGGTACAACCAACGCATATTCAAGTATTGCCTATAACAATGAACATAGAATTTTAACCATCTTACTTTGACAATGAGATTGAATTTCGGACAGAAACGAGAAATTATCTGATATTCGTGTGTAAAACAAACATAAGTATTTAAGATTTGTTAAGTGATGAAAATTATGAATCCGGAGTTCACGTGAAGGTTCTTTGAACAAACTTTATTAAAATGTAACGAAACAGTCAAGAAACAAAAAGAAAATTAAAAAAATTACAAAACACAATCAGGGCTCAAGGTTGTTTGAAACCTCCATTAAAAAAATGTAATAGGTACGTCTAGCTAAAAGATATAGATGCGTGCAAAATGCCAAATTACTCTACTAATACACAACCTTATTACTAATACTATATGGTTGTGTATAGGTACACATTATTGGCACTTATCAGTCTTATCACGCATCTAGACAGGGTGGAAAAAGATTTTGGGTCGGTGAGGACAGCTACCAGATCCCGTGTTACTTCGCGAAAATTGTTTTAGAAGGAAACTATTGGTACTGGATAGGAATCGATTGGCATTAAAAAATTAAGCGTGAAAAAAATATCTTTTGTACAATTTTAGATACCTAACGATCCGATTTACGGCTTTTTTAGCCGAAAATTCTTTTTTGGTCCCATACAAGCTTTTGATCCTGATCAGAAACAGGATATATTGGCATAAAAAAAAGTTTGTCAAAAATGACCATTTTCTCGCACCACGTATACTTTTTCCAAAATCTGAAAACGCCAATCTTCTTTAATTGGAAATCACGGGAAGGTCTCCTAAGACCATTTTCGCGTAGCTACACCAGATCAGGGTCGCGTTTTATAAAGTTACAATTTACAATTTCGCTGTTTGCCTCTCTAACGCACGCACACATTGGCTAGAAAGAGAGGCAAACAGCGAAATTGTAAATTGTAACTTTATAAAACGCGACCCTGGTAGCTGCCCTCACTGACTGACTATATATATGGTTTACCTATATACACGGTGCTCGCGAGCATTGCGAGGGATTTTAACTATGCGTTCTAGACATCAAAATAAACAAAAAAATATTATGAGACCTAACGTCTAATTAAAAAATATATATATTTTTCTTTTTTTTTAGACTTTTTGACTACTTTTAAACATTTCCAATACTTTTTATCATGACAACAATTGGCGAAAATTAATTTTTTAAAGATTTTTTTAGGGACAGGTTTTTTTGTCAAGTCTATTCTTATTTCTTGACTGTCAGCTAAAAGGTGTGGTAATATTAGAACACAATGTGGTAGCATTGTAATCAAAAAGAAGTTTTATGTCGAGTTACGTCGAAAAACTTATTTCGAAAAAAGGTTCATTACTTATCTCTGGAACCAAGCCGAATCCAGGAAATTTTATATGACATTAAATACTCTAAATATGGTAAGGAATTCAGCATTAAAATCTTTTGGAATGCTCACGAGCACCGTGTATACGTAGGTGTATTCGTGAAACCTAGGTATCAAAAAGTCAAAAGAGGAAAAAATAATTATGTTAGAGAACCCTAAAACAATTGCGCGTTGCGCGACCTACCTTGATCTCTCCAACTAACTACATCCCCCTTGTAATGATTTAATGACGCTTTGACAAAATGTTTACTACAATTCTATTAAGGCTTAGTCGAATCGAACGCACTATAAAGATGTTGATTTCGTTGTAAAAAACGACTACCTACGAAACACCGAGCATAGCATGACGTGCGACAACAGAGGCCTGGGTGCTTAGACAAGTTGCCAATCGCTAACGCTTAGTCGTCAATCGTAAACTAAAGGCAGCTAACTGTCTTTGTCGCACTAATATGAAAGAGTGACAGAGAGGGAAAACTACGATACGCTACTAAGCGCTAGCGGTAACTTGGCTAAGCCTCCTGCTGAGATATTTGTGAGCAGCTTGGCCGCTTCTATTATAAGTTTACAGTAGTCTATGCGAGGAATAGTACATTTCGATGCAAGTGCAAAAAAAAATATTTTCGACGAGGGTGAAAGTTGGAGCGACAATCACCCGAATTAAAAAGAAGTTTTTACACGTGTATCGAACGACTTTTTTCATAACAAGGAAAATGTATTGTCACCCTCGTTTCACTCGGGCTCCAACTTTCACCCTCGTCGAAAATAGTACATTTCGATACAATGCAAAAAAAAGTTTTTTCGACGAGGGTGAAAGTTGGAGCCCGAGTGAAACGAGGGCGACAATCACCAGAGTTAAAAAGAAATTTTTACACGTGTATCGAACGACTTTTTTCATAACAAGTGCCTTGAAAAGAGAAAATGACGCAAGCGAAGCGTGCGCAATGTTCACTTTTCCGCACTAGTTAGGAAAAAAATTTGCACTTGCATAGAAATGTACTATTTGATAGCATAATATGGAATTAGTGCGAAAAAGTGACGAAATTTATACAAGTTTACCTCACTGCCACTTTCCGAGCATACTTCTGCTTTGTAAAACCTTTCACAATCTGTACTGCTCAATATTTTGGTACCTAGGTACCCTTGCATTTATTACTTAAGTATCTACTTGCTTTTAAAAATAACAATTGAACATATACGTTACTCAACTAATAATACGAGTATAGGTAACCTACGTGTATTAATATTGAAAACAAAATAGTATGGTAATGAATGATAATGAGTTCGAATAAGACCTATTTGTCTGTCGACACTTCTTCTCCAGCGTGCTTACCAGAGTTGGCGCCGTGAGGCGACTATATATTTAATAGATAAATACATAAATAGATACTAAAAATTGTAATGATGATTAGCAATGATGGTTTAGCATATTTTTCTTTTTTTTTGTTTTGTATTTATCTTTCTTATTTTGATGGAGGTATTGGAGGTAGAGAGTAGAGAGAGGTAGAGGTATCAAATTTCCTCCATTTGTCAGTCATCCGCAGACCACGAACCCTGTAAAGTGTTCGAAACGTCGGAATGAAGTTAAAATTAGTTAATATACGCGAGTTTATCCGTTTTCATATTTTTATCACATTTGTGTAATCCTCGCGGTAACCGAAGAAAATATTAGATACTTAAATTACTTAAATAAATAAGACAGCCACAGAGTTGGGCAAAAGTAATCTGATTACTTCTGTAAATTACATTTGTATGTGCACTTTGTAATTTAGATTACAAAATACACATACAAAAGTAATTGGATTACTTTTTGCCCAAATCTGGACAGCTAATGAGTCTAATGACCAAGTATAATGACCAAGGAATAAATATTTGTGATAAATAAATACAGAAATACAAACAACTAGCTGCATTATGCTGAGTGGCATCCTTTTTGGTGTTGTTTTTAGGTTAAGATGTAGGTAGGTAGGGGAGACCTAGGAGAGTTGACACAAATTTTACATATCCACGCATAACTTCTTTGTTATACAAGATATAAGGACGTAACCAACATTTTTATAAAGGAAATTTCATGATCTAATTATAAATGTCAATTCGAAAAGTAATAAGTCATTAAAAGGTGACAAAAACATCGTTATTCTAGAACAAGTCGGGTTGTTTCAACCCTCCTAGTACGCAAGAGCCAAAATTTTTTTTTGCACTTGCATCGAGTGAAACGAGGGCGACAATCACCCGAGTTAAAAATAAGTTTTCTTAACTAGTGCGCAAAAACAAACTTTGCGCACGCTTCGCGCGCACTAATTTCGCTTTTTGACGCACTTGTTATGAAAAAAATCGTCCCTTACACGTGCAAAAACTTTTTTTGCACTAGTTAGGAAATGTACTATTTTACACGTGTACCGAACGACTTTTTTCATAACCGCCACGAAGCCTGCGCAAAGCCTGCTGTTTACTTTGCCGCACTAGTTAGGAAAAGTAAATTACGTGCGTTAAACTCAGGCAGTCAGCTCATGGTAAGAACTCAGTGCCGCTCGACGCAGACATATTTAAATATGCAGAGAAATTGCTATTTACGACGAGAAATTGCTATAATTTTTTTAGGAAAATGAAACATTTTTTTAATTGAAATTACTAAATAGGTAGGGTTTATTTAAATTAAGTTGGTGTACAATATATAATACCTTAAATATAATATAAACAATAATAATAACATGAAACGGTATTACTAAATAACTATATAAAAATATACAATTACAAAGAATATTATAAGAATTTAAAGTTTAAAAAATACTTAGACAAGACTGCTTATTATAGACTTATCAACTTCAAAAAATTTAAAAAAATGTAACGTTAGATTCTATACATTATACTGAAAAAAATATCTCGAGGACACTGTACGAATGTTTTTTAAAACTTCCTTTAATCCAACTTTTGTATTGATTTTAATGTACATACCTATTATATTCATATCTGATATCAATAAACCACATCGATCGATACGGTAAATAAAACTTGTAAACAAGCTTATTAGGGACTACGCTAGTAGGCGCAGATTACCCGAAACGGACGCTCGTCTACAATTTCATGAATGAGCGATAACAAATAAGGGGTAACTATAATTACATTTTGCAACATCTTATAAACCATCTTATGGAGCCAGAAATACATAAGTAATCGTCTCATGACACTGAGGGGTCATCCGCGGGAGACAAACGTCGCCAAGCACTCCCGAAAATGTCCGAAGCTTGTTTACACAAATACGAGTGCTGGGTAAGTCTGATTTATTGTCGCTTTCATTGCCCGCTCTGATTACGCTCCCCTACCATATTAACAAATTGTACCTATGTGTTATTTTATTAGTAACGATTTTCACTTTCTAGTTGTTGCGTCCAGACCCTTAGATTACAAATGCCTGAGTTTGAGGACTCCTCCACGCGGGCCCGGCTCGGAGCTAGCTAGCTAGCGGAGGCCTACAAGTGACTGGGGTTGAGGACGCAGAAGCCGGGCCCGCTGGGGGCTCCGCGGAGACGCCTCGGCGCAGCATGCGGCACGCGTGCTCCTCCAGGCGGTGGAACACACGCGGGCCCGGCTCGGAGCTAGCTAGCGGAGGCCTACAAGTGACTGGGGTTGAGGACGCAGAAGCCGGGCCCGCTGGGTGGCTCCGCGGAGACGCCCCGGCGCAGCATGCGGCACGCGTGCTCCTCCAGGCGGTGGAACACACGCGGGCCCGGCTCGGAGCTAGCTAGCGGAGGCCTACAAGTGACTGGGGTTGAGGACGCAGAAGCCGGGCCCGTTGGGTGGCTCCGCGGAGACGCCTCGGCGCAGCATGCGGCACGCGTGCTCCTCCAGGCGGTGGAACACACGCGGGCCCGGCTCGGAGCTAGCTAGCGGAGGCCTACAAGTGACTGGGGTTGAGGACGCAGAAGCCGGGCCCGCTGGGGGGCTCCGCGGAGATGCCTCGGCGCAGCATGCGGCACGCGTGCTCCTCCAGGCGGTGGAACACACGCGGGCCCGGCTCGGAGCTAGCTAGCGGAAGCCTACAAGTGACTGGGGTTGAGAACGCAGAAGCCGGGCCCGCTGGGGGGCTCCGCGGAGACGCCCCGGCGCAGCATGCGGCACGCGTGCTCCTCCAGGCGGTGGAACACACGCGGGCCCGGCTCGGAGCTAGCTAGCGGAGGCCTACAAGTGACTGGGGTTGAGGACGCAGAAGCCGGGCCCGCTGGGGGGCTCCGCGGAGATGCCTCGGCGCAGCATGCGGCACGCGTGCTCCTCCAGGCGGTGGAACACACGCGGGCCCGGCTCGGAGCTAGCTAGCGGAGGCCTACAAGTGACTGGGGTTGAGGACGCAGAAGCCGGGCCCGCTGGGGGGCTCCGCGGAGATGCCTCGGCGCAGCATGCGGCACGCGTGCTCCTCCAGGCGGTGGAACACACGCGGGCCCGGCTCGGAGCTAGCTAGCGGAGGCCTACAAGTGACTGGGGTTGAGGACGCAGAAGCCGGGCCCGCTGGGGGGCTCCGCGGAGATGCCTCGGCGCAGCATGCGGCACGCGTGCTCCTCCAGGCGGTGGAACACACGCGGGCCCGGCTCGGAGCTAGCTAGCGGAAGCCTACAAGTGACTGGGGTTGAGAACGCAGAAGCCGGGCCCGCTGGGGGGCTCCGCGGAGACGCCCCGGCGCAGCATGCGGCACGCGTGCTCCTCCAGGCGGTGGAACACACGCGGGCCCGGCTCGGAGCTAGCTAGCGGAGGCCTACAAGTGACTGGGGTTGAGGACGCAGAAGCCGGGCCCGCTGGGGGGCTCCGCGGAGATGCCTCGGCGCAGCATGCGGCACGCGTGCTCCTCCAGGCGGTGGAACACACGCGGGCCCGGCTCGGAGCTAGCTAGCGGAGGCCTACAAGTGACTGGGGTTGAGGACGCAGAAGCCGGGCCCGCTGGGGGGCTCCGCGGAGATGCCTCGGCGCAGCATGCGGCACGCGTGCTCCTCCAGGCGGTGGAACACACGCGGGCCCGGCTCGGAGCTAGCTAGCGGAGGCCTACAAGTGACTGGGGTTGAGGACGCAGAAGCCGGGCCCGCTGGGGGGCTCCGCGGAGATGCCTCGGCGCAGCATGCGGCACGCGTGCTCCTCCAGGCGGGCGCGGGCGCGCGGGCCCGGCTCGAAGGGTCCCGAGCTCCACAGCACCTCCGCCACCGCGCTGGCTCGTGGCCACACTCTGTGACAGAAAGCTACTTTAGGCAATCTTATAGTTCATCAAACGCATGCGACTAACGCTGCGATCAACACACAAAACCCTACGGAAGACCAGCGCTGGCTGAATAGCCAGCATCATGCTGAGTAGGGCTCATTTCGTGGCACTATGTACGAGTAGACTGTATTTGTTTGTTTTCATTCAAAGTGTAAGTGTCATGAAACTCATGAATAAATGTTTGGAGTTTGAGTTTTGAGTTTGAAAACCGGGCGCGGATCCAGGATTTCGTCCAGGGGGGATGCATTTTCTTTCAAAGTTTACATAACATATACACCAATTTACCGGAATCACACCAGTGGCGTAGCATGCCTTGTCGGGGCCCCGTATAAAAATTTTTTGGAGGCCCTTATATGGAGGTAATATAAATTAGAAAGTTTTTATTCTTTTTCCTTACACACTTTGGGGGCCCCCGTGGCCCGGGGCCCCGTATAATTGATACGGCAAATACGGCAGTAGCTACGCCCCTGAATCACACCTAGATGCTATGTCGAGTGATCGAGTGGCAAGTACCCCCATTGCCACCTCTTGGATCAGCGTCTGCCGATTCTTTACAGCTCACACGTACCTGCTAATCACGTTCCTGTCATCCACCATCTCTCCCCACATGCAAGCCTCCCCGCCGAGGATATTGCCTGCCAACTCCTCATTGTCCACCATGGCTCGGGGGTCCGTGTTCTGGTAATACTTCTGCCAGGTTAACGACAGATGATCAAGGTACCAAGGCGAGGAGAGTATGACCTTTTTACCCGCATTTAAGACCTTAAATCATAAATGAAAGCTTTTGATATCTACAACCAACTGTAGTATATTTAAATATTTAGCGAATCGGATACTGCAACTGAAAGTTAGCATATTAGAAATTATTATTTTTACGATTCTTAGCCTTACATATATTTATACCATTTTTTGTGAAAAGTAAAAAAAAAAGGTAAACAAACCTGCAAACTTGCATTATTTCTGAATCACGCACTTTCAGAACACAATCTTTTATCACCAACTTAAAACCTTAAACCTGAAGTTCACAATCAGATATTAATTGTTGCTCAGCAGTTGCTCTTTGAATAAATATATTTCATTTCATTTTTTGTTAAAATTGTTTCACGATACGAGACGTCAAATGCTCAAGTCAGCCATATTTGTTTACCTTTTTTTTACTTTCAACTGAAAAATGGTAGTACCTATACCTATACAAAGAATTCCAGGGTCGCGTTTTATAATGTTACATTTTACAATTTCGCTGTTTGCCTCTCTAACGCACGCACATATTGCCTAAAAAGAGAGGCAAACAGCAAAATTAGAAATTGTACGGGCGACTGACAATGGAGGAAATTTGATAGATACCTCCTAGGTACCTTCCATCAAAATAAGAAAGATAAGTACAAAACTACCCACAAAGAAAATTATCCTAAACCACAGACAATACATTTTAAGGGTGGATGTATGTACATACTAAATTTACAAATTAAGCTAGTTATTCAACAAGTATTTTCAGAATGAAGACATAAGAGCCTCTGCCTGAGAAGTATTTCCTTCCTTAGTAGGTATGATTGTATTGTTAGGAAGGTATCCCAATATTGGGACCGCCAAGGAACTTAGCTGGACAACTATTTCCAAAAAACATTTGTAGTACCTACATCTTAAGATCAACATGCATTAAGCTGATACCTACAATTTTGATTCATAAGGATTTTTTTTATATACGCGAGTTTATCCGTTTTCATAGTTTTATTTCATGTGTAGGTAATCCTCGCAGTAAAATATTAACGAATATCTACTGCATCTAAATTACCTTGTTAACGTTGAGTTTTCCATTGTCATCTTTGCCGTGGACTTGATCTGATAGCCAAATATGCACAGGAGTACCAGCCGGTAACGAGGTCATATTCTCAAACACTTCCTAAAATATAGACACAAATTGACATACCTAATCATGTAATCAACTTTACCATCTGTCCATTCTGCACTTTTACCACCTGAATTGACACTAAGCAGAGGTTTAATCACTATAGCAGTTATAGCACATACATCCATAATATATACATATCTACACACCCACACATTGTAAGTTGAAGATTCCGAGATAGGGAATAAAATTGAATACGGATTTTTCAATAATATTCGTATTTTTCTTCGTTAAAGTGTTCCCATATGTCAATTTTAAAGTTTTGGCAGATTTCACCCATAGTTCCGACCCCTATTAATCACCCCAAAAATGTACCTGACATAGAAAACTGTAATATTGGGATAGCGATATGTATATGTATGACCCAATGCTTGACAGGGGATTCTTTTCAAAATATCGAGGAAGACAGTTTGGACTCTTGTCCTTACGTTTACCTTATGGTAATTTAAAATTCGAAGTTCGCAAATGATAAGCATTTATGCATGTGTTATGCTGGATATATTAACGCAACGGTTATGCTCGGCTTCCGACGAAAGCTTGGTGTTGCGGCTCAGAGCGTCTACGTGCGACATTTGAACACCTGGTCGATATTCAATTTCAAAATCGTATTCACTGATTTGCAGCCACCACCTTGCTATTCGCGGGATGAAGTCCCTTTTGGTTAATGTAGTCCTAAGTGCGGCACAATCAGTATACACCTTAAAATGTAGACCCATTAGGTAAATTCTAAATTTCTTGAGTGAACATATCCAGTGTCTCGAGTTCGTAGGAGTGCAAATGTCTCTCTTCCCGAGTGGTCTGACGGCTAAAATATGCGACAGGCTTCAGAACACGAGTATCTTTTTGCCATTGCATTAATATGCCTCCTACACCCAGAGAACTGGCGACAGTATGCAACTCTGTTTCTAGCTTGGGATCGTATAACGCTAATACTGGCCTGCTAATCAGGTTCTCCTTTAACGTACAGAAGGCTCGTTGTTGTGACTCTGACCATTGCCAAGTAGATTCTTTTTTTAACAAGGTAGTCAAGGGTTGTGCTATCTCACGTGAATGCGTGGAAGGTGTAATTGGAGTAACAAAGACTGATACTTGAAATTTACGATTTATCTAAAGGCAAAGGTAGGCCTAAAGGTACAGGGTGTTTTACCAGCCACTTATTATAACATAACCACAGACACCCCATAGATATTAAGTAATATTTACATTAAATGTCATACTGAGATTTTTACTAAAGGACCAATCTCGAAATAGCGAATTTCGTTCTGGTCATCATAAGCAGTTCCTACTGCCTAAGTTTCACTTTTGGAATGTAAAAGTGGGGTTGATTAGTAAAACTATAAAAACCGTTCGCTTTAGTCTTATAATATTTGAAGTGTACCATCGAATCGGACCCAGGTTTTGATAAAAATGTAAGCTTATAGATTCGTGGTAGAGTCACAGGACCCCTGGTTTATCCAAAGGGTTCGTTATACTTGCCTGCCACACGATGAGTTGTGACCTGCCACTAAGTAGCTTAAACAGCCGGTCCATGAACATGGGCAGAAGGTCGGTGGCCTTCATGTTGTGCTCTTTAAGATACGCCTGGATTGTTGGGTCCAACTCCCTGACAAAACGAGGAAAGTGGGAATTATTAGTTTTTCTTCCGGAACTGTAGTAGGGACGCAGCATCGAGTATATTCAATAAGAAGTGAATATCACTGTTTATCTCATGCATCTCATTATGCAAAACAGCTTCGTCCATATTGATGTATACATATAAAACTTAGACATCGGAATCCAACCTAAAGTCAAAGTGTAGGGTTCTTGTGGCTCGTGTCTAGTGGTGAGTCAGATGATGCATCCAGCGAGCGTCCAAGCATAGGGATTTGAAAGGTGCGCACTCAGACCTCTCGCATACGTTTACATCTGTTTAACATGAAGCCATGCGTAGCAGTTTGCACACTAAGGTAAATGTGCCTGTGGCATCTCTTGCGCCAGCGGCGAAGGTTTGCGAGCATTATGATGCTATTCATGTACTATAGCCGTCGCGCCTGCGGATTCGCATCAATGTGACGCCTATTTCGTGAGATGTAATTCACCAACACGTCACGCAGACCTCATCTCCACCCACATGGAGGTATTTATCAGCAAACAAGTCCTGGGCCTCCTTCATCAGGTCTGCCAGCATACGTGGCGTTCTTGGCCCTCGTATCCTACCGAACATCAACATCAATGTGACGTCTGTAAGTATAAGGCTAGGCGCTTCAAAGGGCGTTCATTGTGAAACAAATACAAACTTCTGAGTGCACGCATCCCGAATCCCTTGGACGCTGGATCCGCCGCTGAACACTCGACGCTCGCTACTCAGGCCTTATACCAAGCTTGAATTATGACTAGGGGTTGGAACTATGGGTGCAAAACTTTAACAAAACTTTTCAAGTGGATTTGACATAGCACATACATCCATAAAATATACATATCTACACACCCACACATTGTAAGTTGAAGATTCCGAGATAAGGAATAAAATTGGTTACAAATTTTTCAATAATATTCGTATTTTTCTTGGCTGAAGTGTCCCCATATGTCAATTTTAAAGTTTTGTTAAAGCTTTGCACCCATAGTTCCGACCCCTAATTATGACTTACCAACACGTCGCGCAGACCTCATCTCCGCCCACATGGAAGTATTTATCAAGGAACAAGTCCTGCGCCTCCTTCATCAGGTCTTCCACCAGCTCGTACGTGGCGTTCAGGGTGGGGTTGAGGACTGCCCTCGTGTTGTGCCACTCGTCCAGGCACGTCAACACAAGCTCTGGGTGCGACGCGCCCCAAGATAGAGTGTGGCCTGTTGGACAGTTAGTTTAGGTTGACCCGTGACTTCGCTAGATGCTTTTGGCGGCAGAATGTCGAGTTTTAATGGGTAGATTAAGGCCTCTTTAGCCTTGGGAATTACATGTGACCGCCCTAGCCTGCCTTCGCGCCTGAGTATGAGCTTACACATAGCTCTCAATACTATTTGCTTTAGCATTTACGCACGAAAAATTTGCCGAAGTCGAAATTGCGCAATATGCCAATGCAATACAACCTAACATACTTTAAAAATATAGAAGAAAAGAAAACATTATTCCCTCTGGCGAGAATTGATCTCGAAGCCACTAGATCACCCGACTCCCCTCTCTTAAAACCATACCAAGCTACTTACGCTTGCAACAAAATTAGCTGCAAATTCAAAATTGTGGATTTTTTACACATATTTCTACAGCTTTGGTAAATTTGTTTGTTTGTTTGTTTTGCTTATTAAGAACTACCATAGGTACTTGGTCGTGTGGCGACGGCAATAAGAATACAATTTGTCACCACCCCAACTCCTCCTGCGGGTGTCGTAAGAGTCAACTAAGGGATTGAAGTGTCACTGACCATTATTTGATAAAAGATTGATGATGGGCAGCAGCGTCAAAGCGTCATCATAGTGGACACATTCCTGCGATCGCCAATCCGCTTGCCCAGCGTGGCATTTACCTCCTAATGCGTGTATACGCGTAGTTAAAAGGAGAGGCCTACATCCAGCAGTGGACTATCATAGGCTGATGATGATGATAGGTACTTTTTCTTTGTTTTATTTAATCCTGATGGTTAAAAGATTTGAGTTATGGGTTTTGCATTTGATAGTATAGTTAGTAAAAGTAGTTAATAAAAAGATAAGACAACAGATTGAATATTACCTGGAACATCAAACTCTGGCACCACCCGGATACCGCGCTCGCGCGCATACTTCACCACGAGAACTATGTCTGCCTTAGAATATACCATTGTGGGATAATACGCTGCATGTTCACTGAAAATATTTGTTGACTTGATTAACATATACTAAAAGACCGGCTACGTACATACATACAATGGTCGATACACATGCAATTTACAAATATAAGGGAGAAATAACGTTTTTTCTGTCTGTTACTTCCATGGTTAGTCACCTGAGTCACGCTGGTTTTATGCAAAATTATTCTGACTTAAACTATGCAAACATGCATTTTCCTGGTGTTACTAAGCCCTTTATGCTTAATGGGCCACTTACAAACATGGACTACACGCATGTTTGCATAATTTAAGTAGCAATATTTTTACATAAAGCCACCGTGATTCAGGTGACCGTAACTATGGCAATAACAGACAGAAAAAGTTGATTCACCCATAAGCTTTAGAAGTTTGCTTGATTAACCTTTTTAAAGCCAAGCCTGCTCAAAACTGATTTTATCACTAACGCCAAACTTTTGCACTTAAAGCGAAATTAAACATTGTGCAATTCTCCAAGGCGAGCAAGGGAGACCAAGGCGAGCATTTTTGGACCAAGTGAAGGAGAAAATTAATGTAGTAGTCGTATCAGGAGCTCAAAACATTAGCAGGACAACGAACAGAATGGCGTTTACTCCACCGACAAGAGCCAGGCTCTTAAGTAGAAGAAGAAGGAATTCTCCGCAAGGCTAAGTAGGTACATCAACCGACGATGGAGTCAAAATGACTAGGACCTTACCTCAACTCAGGAAACTTCTTACTCTGATACGGGAAGCTTTGGTCATCGACGATGTGCCAATGGAAGACGTTCATCTTGTTCATCTCCATGGCGTCCAACGTCAGCAGGATGTTCTGCAGCGAGATGTAATGCCGAGACGTGTCCAGCAGCAACCCTCGGTGCGAGTAGCGAGGGTAGTCCACTATCTCAGTCTCATTTACTAGTATATCCTGCGAAGTCGATAGGTACGGTCAAGTTCTTCGCTTTAGCCGTTAAATCGACAAAAACAAGGGATGGTAGTGCGGTGCCTTCAAACCTCCTTGGCACTAAATAGTCTTAAACATTTTGGTTCAGAAAAAACATATCCAGCAGAGTTGGGCACAAAGTGATTCGATTACTTTTGTATGTGTACTTTGTAACCTACAGAATTTTGGAATTTACAGAAGTAGGTTACCAGATTGCTTTTTGCCCAACTCTGATATCCAGTATTTTAGAAGTTGTCGAATTAAAGGGTTAAACTTCTGCGCTTCCAGCGTACGAACTGAATAATTAAATTGGTACTTACCATCGAAGTTAGGTAGTAGCAATTTGTGATTTAAGTCTTGATAAGGCATTTTTTTAATGATGAAGATATAGTTCTTGCTTAATATTATTGTACGATCCGGTACCGTCTGGCCGTGTGTTGACGGCTGTAAGAATACATTTGACACTCTTCCCGCGGATGTCGGAAGAGTTGACTGAGGGATTGAAGTATCACTGACCATTATTTGATAGAAGATTGATGATGGGCAGCTGCGTCATTATCGTGGAAATATTACTGCGATCACCCATCCGCTTGCCCAGCATGGTGATTATGGGCATTTATTCCTATTGCGTCTATACGCGTAGTTAATAGGAGAAGCCTACGTTCAGCAGTGGACTGATATAGGCTGATGATCCGACGGTACGGTCCCCAGCATCGGTAGCTCAAGCAGGTCATAAAATTAAATACTTACCCGCTTATCTTTGTTAGACCCACACAGTACGTTAGGGCTCCTTGGGTTCGTGTTGCTTACTTAGAGTGACGGATTTGGTAATTCATTATAAACGTAGAAATATGTCAAAAAATTATACTTTATACTTTAGTCTCACCTTGTAGTCATCTGAGAAGTAGAACGAGTGAAGAATAGTTTGTAGTCCTCGCAGCACGCCCCATACGGAAGCGCTGTTTAGGGTAGACTGCTCTGCTATTGTTAGGTTGTCTGAAAGCAAATATTCATTTAAGATAATTTTGAAACAACCAGACAGGTCTCCAAGTGAAAAATATATTTAACTACAAGAGAATGGACCTTCACCCGTCGCCACCTGGTGGACGACTGTCGAAAATGACCTAAAAGTAGGCCTCTCGCTTAGATAGAAATGCAATACAAAACCATGCTCATTGGAAATTGTGGACAAGGAAGGCTGACCCCAAGTAAATGGGCTATGGTTTAGAAGGAAGAAGAAGAAGAATAGACTTTAACAAGCAGCATATTCGATTTATCCAAAGACCATGAGTCCGGACCATCGCCGAACCGGAGGCAAGACATTTTTCCTACTTAAAACTACTGTGGGTAGTCATATTAACCTGGCCCCAATTTCACCACATTGACAAGTCCTACAATTGTAAATTTACTGTTTCTCCAATCTGGGGCGTCTATAGGCTACAGTTACCGTTTACCATCGGAAGAGCCGTGCGTTTGTTTGCCACCAACATAAAATGTAGTGGAGGAACTTTAATAAATCGGCACCAATTAACTACTTTTTTGCCAAGCAAAATTACAGTTGTCACAAAAAGTATGACAATTGTAGCGAAATTCCGACATAAGCCGAACCACATGTCAAGATTGAATGAGAATTGTACTAAACCTTGCGACAATTGTCACGGGGTTTCGGAAAACAAAAAGTAGTTTATTAACGATTTAATAACGTTATCAGTAATAATTGTATCAGTAAATATAAATACATACAAAATAACAAGAATAAATGTAGAGCAACTTGGAAGACTATTTCTTCAACTGTCCAAAATGTTAATAGCAACCATGAAATTGAAATCCTAAAATTCCAAAACAACTCATACACAGACCCCTGTGACATATGTAACATTTTTAATAATTACCTTATTGACCTGAAAATGTGTTCACAATCAAGTATCTCGGACATTAGATTATGCAATACATTATACAACAATATGACAATTTTTCTAAAACCCACTAACGAGCAAGAATTATACAAAATACTCATGTCATTAAATAATTCTAAGGCTTTTGGATACGACGATATTGTTACAAAAGTTTTAAAAGCTTGTGCTTCTTGTATCTGCAGTCCACTGTCATATATAGTTAACCTATCATTCACTGATGGATTCTTTCCATCTCAGCTCAAGACATCCATAGTCAAGCCTTTATTTAAAAAGGGAGACAAATCGGACCCATGTAACTATAGGCCTATAACTATCATTCCGATTTTATCCAAAGTTTTTGAAAAAGCATTGCTTAGTAGGTTAAATGAATTTTTAAATAAATATGACATTATTACCCCTAATCAATTCGGTTTTCGTAAGGGAAAATCAACATCCCTTGCTGGCTTCAATTTAATTAAAACAGTGTCAGAAAGTATAAATAATCCCATCAAAAACATTACATGTAAAAAGGTGCAAGTCTCGCAGCATAGCAGTTGTTACACCACAAAAAAGTTATGAGATCAATTGTTTAACCAAGTCAATAATTCTGTAGTTACTACAAGGGGGTATCCATAAAACTCGATTTCTACTAACTTGCCTAACTTGAAACTGCATGTAGAAATACTCATTTTATTATAGGTATCAATAAAGAGTAAGCCAAATTAGCTTGAGATTACCAAGCGAATTAAGTTTGATGATCCACCACTACCTATCCATGGGAACATTTGTCTAGCAGCTTTGTCATAAATTGTTACCTTATAACAATTACTTAATTAACAACATCTTATAGTAACTGTATTAATATAAGATATCTGTATTTTTTAAATATAAAGAATGACTTGGCCATCGACCACATCTTACTGAATGTCTTTAGGGCATTGCTAAATTAGGGTTGTTTTAAGCAGTTGATTTTATTACTTACCTATGTACCGAGTGTTTTTGAGGTCGTGAAGCAAAATAATGGACATAATACGGAATTAAATCTGAGAGTGAGAGAAAGAGTGTTTTTCAAGAAACAGAAAATTTCGTTTGTTATAACATGGTCACCAGATATCCTATACACCGTTTGACAAAGGCATAATAGGATGACTATATACTCTGACAACCAAATGTCAGTAGAAAAGCGTGCGAAATTCAAAATTACTATGAAGAATAGTAGGAAGGGCGGACAGGCCAGTAGATTTTTTTATTTCACGCGGTTTCCTATTGACACCGTTTGGTTTGAGTAAGTATATACATAAATGATTTAGGTAAGTAGTTTTAAGATAATATATTGATCAGGGTCTACCCTACATAATGGTGATAGGCTTCAGAGTCACGAAAAGTAGTTTTTGATCACGACCCAACCCAAAT